>CAJUYH010005741.1:22358-39136 GCA_910591685.1 Galerucella tenella | reverse complement strand
ACACTGTGTTGTCTCTTGCCAGCTTATTAAGGGACTCTTTGCAGTTTCTAACCAGTCTATATTTCGTGGTAGGATTGCTGATAGCTTTCAGCAATGCCTGGCTATCAGTGAATATTTTTATTCTTTGTCCGGTATAACCCCTCTTGATATTTTCATCAATACAGGCTATAGCAGCAATTGTTTCTGCCTGGAATACAGACGTGTATCTACCAAGGCTAAAGAACATTTTCTTCCTAGGTCCATTTATACCAGCCCCAGTGCCATGGTTGGTTTTAGATCCATCAGTGAACCAGCTGATATCCCCGGGATTTCCCGAGTGCATCACCTGTTGCCTAGATGGAATGATAATATTCCGTAAACAAACACCGTAAACAACAAAGTACAGACCTGTCAAGAACTGTCAGTGTGACAGTAGAAAAAGACGTAAGACTTATTGCCGCTACGAAAGTAACGCCTTCATAGTATTTTAAACTCTCGATTGATAGGTTGAGCTTGAGCGTAATCTAAACATCAACCAATCAAATTTTTGTGAGTCAAAGATTAGGGTTAACGTTTTTAATACATTTAAACGGTTCATTATTGTGGTATTTTGATTAGGATTAATCACAGACCTGCCTTTTTTCCATTTCTTCCTACGTAATGTGCTAGGAAGACATTAACAATCGATGACGCACACGAAGAAGGGTATTATTTCATCCATATAATGCATAATATTGAACTCATCTGTCCACCATCTCCAACATGTTCAATCAACTGTTATTTTACAACTTATAGCTAACAAAACAGTTAGTTGGGAAGCAATAAACTTGACCGTTGCGAAAGATCAAGAATTGGAATCGATTCTTGCAATCCGTCTTATTCGTCCACGGCAGTGAATGGAACGGCTTTTATCAAAACATTTCGTTTTTCATAGCACTTGGTGAATTATTTATTGAATATATAGATACTTCAGCGCCTTATTATAGCACCACAATGAGTGATTTATCATTTTGAGATATCTCAAGTGTTAAACAGACATATGAAATTGACAGAGTTCATATTTTCTTTAAGGAATCAAAAGTTGCAAATTAGTACGTGTGTGATTACGCGAACGCACAAGCATGTTTTTTTATGCAGACCAAAACACCAACATTACTTTGGATCACGATATGTGCGCTCAAGCCATTCGCATATAAAAAAATAGCTCACTTAATGCATACCATGGAAGGCCACAGAAGCATTGTCCAGATTTGTATACGTATATGTATGACGCAGATTCCGGTATAATATAAGCGGTATACGGCATAACGTTTTTGCGCATTCAACCAAGTCTCTGCAGCTGCGAGGAATACTTCTCACATAATATAGTCTAGGAGGAGTCGGAGTACCGCATGAGTACCGCATGAGTACCGAAAACTATTTCACCTCAAATTTTTTATGCGATCCTCTTCAAATTGCCCTACTTATGATATAAATGCATGTTGACATGGGGCAACCCGGTGCCATATTGTTTAAACCGAAATTGTTTGAGCAATTGTAAGGAATTGTTATTTTTCAACCGGACAATTTTTTTTTAATTTCCTTTATCAAAATACCAATAAAAAAGGTCCTATGACTTTTCACGATAAAGTTGATATTTCCAAAGATTTGAATTTTTTAAGGTTCGAAAAATCTCAAATTTGGTTACTTTCGACCCATGAAAAATACAGGGTGTTTTTAAATGACACATACAACGTTTGCATGTAGATACCTCTCGTAAAATTAGACAAAATGATATAAGGATTAAGGGGTCCAGCCTCTTTACTTTTCGAATTACAGGGTGTTAAAGTTTTGAAAAATTGAATGTTTTAATTCGATAACTTTAAAATTAATGAATAAATTGATTTTAAATTTGGCAGGTACTTTTTAGATGTGGAAGTGCATATTTTGATGGAAAAATATTTTTCAATTTTTGATCCAGTGGTGTACATTTGGAAGAATATGTTACCTTTCCCCTCCCATTTTTACGCCACTGACATTTGAAGCAATTTTCATTCAATTTTGTATTCCTCAATGGTTTTCACGTGAAAAACGAATAATCTTGACGTATCAAAAAATTTGTAGTTCTCAAGATATTTAATGATTTCATGAGGTCTACAAGATAACTTCTTAATAATTAATTTTTAAAAAAATTTCTTGTATTTTTTCCCATAACTACAAAGTACTTATGGTTGAAATATGTAAAAGAAACTAATTTATGGAACAGCGATTCATCCAAAACATTCGGAGAAGATTATTGAAGATACTTGTCCAAACTTGTGATTTTATTAACAAAATAATTAAGCAGTCAACAAATTACAAGAGATGTCCAAAACTTTGTCCATTTACATTTATACACAGTTTGCAACGTTTTCTCATTGAAAATCGCATACCTTGGAAAGACTGGCGATTGCCGGAAATAATTGCTGTAGCTGCATGGATTCTTTCTATTTTCAACAATTTTCTTCGAATGTTTTAGATGCATCGATGTTTCATAAATTAGTTCCTGTTACACATTCCAAACATAAGTACTCAGTAGTAATTGAAAAAAATACAAAAACATTTTTTTAAAATTAATTATCAAAAAGTAATACGGCAGACTCCATGAACTCATTAAATATCTTGAAAACTAAAAATTTTTTGATACGTGAGAGTTATTTGTTTTCCACGTAATGACCATTGAGAGATACAAAATTGTACATTCAATTTTTCAAAACTTTAATACCCTGTAATTCGAAAAGTAAAGAGGCTGGACCCCTCAATCCTCATATCATTTTGTCCAATTTTACGAGAGGTATCTACATGCAAACGTTGTAGGTGTCATTTGAGAACACCCTGTATTTTTCATGGGTCGAAAGTACCCAAATTTGAGATTTTTCGAACCTTAAAAAATTCATATCTTTGGAAATATCAACTGTATCGTGGAAAGTCATAGGACCTTTTTCATTGGTATTTCAATAAAGAATATAAAAAAAATGTGTCTGCTCGAAAAATAACAATTCCTTGCAATTGTTTGAACAATTTCGGTTTAAACAATATGCCACCGGGTTGCCCCCATGGCAACATACATTTATATCATCAGTGGGGCAATTTGAAGAGGATCGAATAAAGAAATTGAGGTGGAATAGTTTTCGGTACTCATGCGCCGATTCCTCCTAGACTAATAAGCAACATACAAAAAAAGTGTGAAATAATATAAATTACATTACACTTCATCATATTGCCTTTGTCGATCCCAGTCAAAAAGAACGCACCCAATAACAGATACGAATAACACTACGTGCCGAGTGACAGTTGGTATCTCTTGAATAAGGAATGATTCAACCAAACTATCAGTGTCACACTATGTGATGTAGCTCCACTTCTACAAAGTATCTTGAGCTTATAGTCAAAATATATTTTTGCTTAGGCGTCCTTCATCCTGAAATTCTACCGGAAAATAGAACTGAATGAGCTCCTAGTCTCTGAGACTGTCCTAACGGGAACGTCACCCCATATACACATACGGGGCTGGGATAAAGTATGGAACGAAAAGAACGATATTCATGAAAATTTGCAAGTGAGTGCAATGGAACAAAACGCATCTGCTGATATAATGCCATCAACTTCTTCAATTTGAATGGGACACCCTATATACTTTCACAGATTTTGTGAGAGCTTGTAATTTTGAATACATACATAGTAATTTTAGTATAAAAAAATTTGTGAAAACGGGGAATAACTTCCTGATAGTTGTATAATAGGTGTACATTTTATTATTTTAGAATAACGAGAAACAAAATTCAAAATGCACGCCGTTTACTTGCTGACAATATGCCATCCTATTGAAAAAATTCTTAAGTTACTCTTTCCAAGACTTCTCCACGTATTAGTTCACATTCATCAATAATTATTTGTCGCAATTCCTGTAAGTTTGTTGGTCGTCCAACGTAAACACGTGATTTTAGATAACCCCAGAGAAAAAAATCTAACGGTCTAAGATCCGGAGATCAAGCAGGCCACTCTATGAATCCTCTTCGTCCAATCCATCAATTTGGAAAATTCGCATCCAGAAAATCTCTAGCCCGTCTATTATAGTGGGGAGATGCCCCATCTTGTTAAAACCGTTTTGTGGTAATTGCCCATTCTCTTGAAATGCAGGAATAATCTCGTTATTCAGTAGATCCAAATACTTGTCACCATTCAAGTTTCCGTCGATAGAAAACGGGCCTATCGGCCTATTTTCGACAATTCTCATCCAAACATTCAACTTCTGTGGATGCTGGGTATGTGCTTCATGAATCCAATGAGGATTCTCATTTGACCAATACCTTGAGTTCCATTTGAACAAAAAGTTGCCTCATCGGAAAAAGCTATGTTAGAAACAAAATTTTCGCCGACATCACAGATGTCCATTAGCCGTTCGCAAAATCACAGCCGTCGGTCAAAATCATTGTCTGACAATGGGCTCATTTACATATTTTTATTTATTTAATCATTAGGAAGAGCATATCATTTTAAGACTGTGCAAAAAATTAGACGTCAGCGAGACTCCTAAGTCGCCTGAAAAAATTATAAACATCAAACAGCGCTCCTCTGCGAATTTCAGGCGTGACGTCATCGCATATGAAATCTCTCGTTCAGAGAGCGGATACCGCGCCGATCGGTTTTCGGTTAGCTGACTACTTAGCTAGTAACAGTATTTTGCTTGATTGTATTATGCTTAATATTTTTTATTATACGGTTAAGCAAACTTTAAACAGTGTTATGTTTGTGAAATAAGAAGGTTTAGGGATAATTTAAGCTATTTGACACAATGGACCAAAACCAAAGTAAAAAAAGCTATAAATATTGTGCTTCAAAGTACTACGATTAAAACATCTAACAAAACATTTATTTCTATCAATAAGGATGCAAAACAAACGTTAGCAGTGGCAGAAAAGTTTTTTTTTTGCTTCCTGGATGGTTTTATGAAAGACTATCATTGATCACCGCTTGATTTTTTTTTCCAAAGACCCTGGTAGTTATAGACTTTTCAAAGGCCTAAGCTGATGATAAGTATTTCAGTATATTTGTACATTTATTGTTACGAGAAAAACTTCTTTACTCCAAATCTCATATTTCTTCACCACTAAGAAATCACATTAGCCCACGAATTAGGTAGCAATTAATATAAAGAACTGTCTCCCCACCCTGCCCTATTATCCAGAATCGTACCGGTCGTTTGGAGTGAGTCAGTGAAATTCATAGATAAAGGATATATTATATGAAATTAGATGAGTTAGTGCAATTTCACTGATTATTGTTAAGTTTGTGGTTAAAGTGCTCTGGACAAAAATGAGTATAATAATATAGAAATGAATGAATTGTTAAACACATGCATGGCGATTCCAAGAATTGTGAAATCTCTTTGAAGGTAAGGAAATAAATGTAAGGTTGCATTCGAGTAGGTAGAAGTAGCAAGCAAGCGAAATGTACTTCAAACATACACATTTCTCAATTAAACCTGTCAGATCTAGGTACTCCAAAAAACTACTATGCATGGGAAAAGCATTAATGAACACACTTACGGTTAGACAAAGGCTATCTTGTGGATACCATTGTTGGTTATGTTTTCGATCATGTAGGTATGTTTAATTTTAAAAATGTATGCTTTCAATTTTATGAATGTATGGTACCTATTTTTAAAATGTATGGTTTTCATTTTAATAGATCAAAATATTCAGCAACAAGTCTTTTATTCCTATCCTGCAGTCCTACTAAACAGTTTCATGCATAAATAGAGAAGACAATTAATTTTCATAAAAATACTGTCATTTTAATCCGTTTCAAGACTAACCATCGACGCAATATATTGTTCACCAAAATTATGGTTCGGTTATGATGAATATGTTTAATTTTAATAAAAATCGATAGTTTTCTTAAGAAACATTCGTTTCCAGCAAATAAATATAATTTGCTGGGACGATACATTTTTTACAAATAAAAAACATATCGTTAACCCAAACAATATATTTTTTTATGGTGAAGGAATATATTTTACCGAGACCATACATTTTTTTATGATAAGGAAATGTCATTCTACCATAGAATAATTTATCTTATGATAAAACAATATAGTTAGCCCGCAAAAATAAGTATTTTTGTCATTGTTCCTTAATAAATAATATGATATGATATGATATATTTTCACAAGAATAAATATAATTTTCGATAGATAATTCATTTTATTAATGACAATGAATATGGTTTTATTCGTAGGTAATATAACTTCCCGAACTTGAAACAAATCCTTTCTTAACGACAAATTAAATATTACTTAGGCCATATGGAAAATCATATTTATTTGACATAATAAGATTTTAATTGTCACAAATAAATCTTTTTCTCGGTGCGTACTAAACAGTATTCGTTTATTAATTACTATGGATGCAAACAACATCAATTAGTTTATCTAAATACATAGTTTTTTGCTGTAATGCAAAAAACTCAAAGGAAGTTGATCAAAGTGCTACATTCCTCGTTTTCACAAAATTTTTTCCACCGTACTTAGTATGTAAATTCAAAATAACAAGTTCTTTCATAATCTGTAAAAATATATAGGGTGTCCCATTTAAATTAAGGAAGTTGATGGCATTTCCAGTTGAACCGGAAATAGGTATATTATCAACAAAAAAATGTTCATCAGATGCATTTTGCTCCATTGTACTCACCTGCAAATTTCCATAAATATCGTTCTTATCGTTTAAAAGATATTTACTTGGTTCCATACTTTATCCCAACCCTGTACATTCAAGCATGTTTCATAAGCGTCAGTTATATGAGGTTCTTTGCAATTTAAATTGATCAAAAATTTGAGTATAGTAACACCATTTTGTCAAGATAATCAAAAGAATTAATTGGAAAATTGTATAACACATTGTATAACTTACATAATATACCTTTTATATATTATAATACCAATATATTATATTGTATTATACCTAATGCCCCAGGTTATTAAATTGCTACTTCTATACCGTTTCATAACGACTCGGATGGAAAATATAGTTCTAATGGTCAGTAAGTGATACCAACTACAAACTGAATAGCCGTAGTTACGGTCGCTTCAATAGTGTATAATAGAGTCCAACTAGATCCAACCAACTTTAATAACCATTCGAGTTATTAGCAAAGGGAGTTCCAATAAGGTCCGTTCAAAGTGGGCGTAATTCCATTGCCCCATATTCGAATCGGAGAGAATTAATTGACGATCATGAATACATCGAAACCATGTCTCCAATCAGGTAGCAGCTACGCACTGTTCTGATGGCTTGTTGTGATGGAAATGAGCTGCGATTGTTTTAGGTATAACGGTATACATTTGGGTGATTAGAATAATATTATTATTTTAATCACCCAAATGTATTTTATCATCATGGATTGTATTATTTTTTATGATATGATTATGAGTTATCATGGGAGAACGAATAAAAACAGGAGTTTGTTCAACCATCCATGGCCATTACGTCTTACGTTGTCCAGCTTGCTCTTTTATTTATGAAATGGATGAGACGGAATTATGACGTCATTAACTTATTTCTTATTAATGATTATAATTTTTAGGTTAAATGTAATGTAACTGAACTCCTGAAAAGTCGCTGGACTCCACTTTGGGCTCAATTTGTAGGTCACGGCAGGTGTTTTTAAACAAGAAAAAACTTAACGCGATTGAGTTTACGGAAGGGGGGAAAATGGACCCCTAATCCCTGGAAAACGGGTTTCTCGCTAATATCTGGCTAAATATGCGAGTTACAGAAGTTTTTTTCAGATAAAAAATGAAGATCGTCTTATTATCTACAAAAATGGTTTTATAATTTTTTTTCCGAAAACTCGATAGTTATCGAGATAATGAGACCTAAAAGTCTCCTCATTTCAGCTGCTGATGCTCTTCCTGTAGATATTCTGCTGTCCATACATTAACTTGTAAGCGGGCGGACGAATTGTTCCATAACTCGGCAAAAAATTGACATTTTCCGATGATTCAAAGTTCATTGCAATGGGAAGACTCGTAGCTATCATTTCATGTGACTTGCAGCTCGTTCGTATGAAAATATTTTAAAAAGCGGTCAAAGTTTTTTTCCACAAGATTTTTATACTATTCCATTGATTATTCCAGTAAATAAAGGAAAAAATTAACATTAATTACGCCCTATTTTCATCTTCCGGTTGGAAGTTGCATTTGGTACCTCATTAAACATGAGACAAAGTTCTGCATGAAAACGCGTGCGAGGGCGGAGAAAATGGCCCCAAAAGACCAGGAAAATAGTTTTTCAGTCAATATCTCCTAAAATATGGCAGTTAGAGATTTTTGGTTCAGATAAAAATTAAAGTTCAGTTAATTCTCTACAAAAATGGTCCTCATGATTTTTCTCGAAAATTTGACCGGTTTCGAGAAAAACGGCACCAAGCGCACCTCGAATAATGAGCTTATGTGCTGTATGCCGGAGAGCACAGTCCGTGTATTTACACATCAGCGGGGGGAAAAATTATTTAATAACTTTGTGAAAAATGCATATTTTCTCATGATTCAAAATTCATGTAAAAGAGGAATTCTGCTGCTATCATACCCTGTGAATTGAGTCACGCTTGACTCTTCTGGCCATATCGGAACACGGGTCAAACTTTCTGCACCCGGGCAATTTTGATCTCGCCAGGAATTTGTTCTCATTGTTTTTGTATTGCACTAATTTACTCAAAATTTTCTTGATTATGGGTCCTCATAAGGTTCTTTGTCATCCCTGAAATTTGTATACCCTAATTTTTTTTAATTTTCATTCAATCGTTGTTTATTGAATCCCAAATTTTTGCTGTTTTTGGATCGCGGGGAAATTGGTCTCTATGATACATCATTTGAAAGCTAAGAATGTGTACCTTTTGATTGTGCAATTACTTTTTTTGACAAAGTCGTCCATTTTTCAATAAAATTAGAAAACGCGGGCTCTTTATTTCTAACATTTTAACACCTTAACTAGTGTAATGGGGCAATTCCCACCTTTCCATAGATGTATATAAGTCATACCTTTGATACCCCGGGGAAAAACCAGTATATCTAAATGTATACGCTATAATTTATTACTTTCGTTCCTCCGTCGTTCGCCGCGCGTGTGTAATACGTGGCGCTCGTGTCGTCTGCTCATCTATTTGTGGTTCGTGTGAGTCACGCCAGTGTTCGAATTATAAAGACAGCGATAATATGTTATCCCAAGAGGTAGAATTAGAGGAAACTGTAGACTCAAAAAAAGTTGTTGACGGAACAAGAACAAGTTCTTGACCAAGAATCAGATGATGACTGGTGACGAACAGATCTATGTCATAATGCAATGTATTTTTATATACTCTTTTCATCAATTCAAGGACAATTAACCTGCGAATCTCTTGTACTTTTGTTAAAAATTTTCCATGTAATATTTTAGTCTATAATGTATTATTCTTGTATCATTATATTGGGTTCTCCCGTTGATAAATAAATAAAAAAATATATATTTTTCTATAATAAATGGAACATGGAGAACGTTTATAACTCGTTATTCCAAAAACCTCAATCAGTCTGGTTGCAAAAAAATTTGCAAAAATTTGCGGAGAATCTACAAGAAATTGTTGCTGAGTATTATGGGTGAATTTTCTTCACTCTTGAGGCATTTTCAGTTTTCCTTACCACAAGCATAATGAACTTCAGTTTTTTGTCACATGTGCAAAGCTGATTGTTGCTAGATTCAGGTCCACTGGTGAGGTCCATCTCGCTAGAATTAATCTCATAGCCCGTTTTCCTAATAAGTATATCTTGAGGCCTCATCTGAGAGGAAAACAAGACCCTCGGAAACATAAATATCCATCAAAAGTGTCTGGTTACAGGGTTTCTCATTTATGGCACCGAGGATTTTCCCAATCTGTAAAATGTGGTGGCGCCATCTACAATTGGTTTCCACAATACAAAACATTGAAAATAATGGATTTCCAACACCCTCCAGCTCAAATTTTGTACAAAACTTGCATATTTCACAAGTCTCAAAATTTCCGGTATTTCAACCCGATTTTTTTGCAGAAAATATTAATGTTGCGAAAAAAATCATGAGGACCATTTTTGTAGAAAATGACCTGAACTTCAATTTTTATCCGAACCGAACATCTCTAACTGCCATATTTTAGGAGATATTGGCTGAAAACCTATTTTCCTGGTCTTTTGGGGCCATTTTCTCCGCCCCCGCACGCGTTTTCATGCAGAACTTTGTCTCATGTTTAATGATGCACCAAATGCAACTTCCAACCGGGAGATGAAAACAGGGCGTCATTAATGTCAACTTTGCCTTTTTTTCCTCCTCCATTCAAGTACTGGATTAAATTTGTTCATATTTTTTTCAAAAATAGTCTTTTATCCTGATTTTCTTTATAAATTGCGCTCGTTCCACAGATTGTGCAGAGCTTTGAAAACGGCTGAAAAATGTATATAAACAAATCAATTTTTTATCAAAACGCAAGAAAGATATTGAAAAAAAAATCTCTGAGATCATTCAAGACCTTCTAAGGCTCCATCTCTAATGAGATAGAGCCCAAAGTGAAGTCTTCAGGGACATTTCAGTAGCTTTGTTCGTTCATTTACTGGACTAGTAAAATAGCATTCAACTAATATAAGACATACGTAAAACAGCAGAATACGTCATCGATTATGAAGTAACGACAAAGGATAGTTGAACAAACTCTATCAGTATTTGAAAGTTCACGAAGCGTTGACGATAAAAAATGACTGTTCAATGGTACTTTCCATATTCAGTGAATTATTATCAGTTTATTTGTTGGATTTTGTCATGAGCTGACATATAGTGGATTGTGCGCGAGCAGCTGACCTGCCAAAAAAATAGTGAAACTATCTTTTTAGTGGGGACTAGGTGATGTGGGGCTGCCAAGGAACATTTAGATTCACCCCTATTCCGAAATCTGGATAAAGTAACAAGTGTTTAATTTGATAGAGGCAAGACAGGAAGCCAAGTATTGAGGGCTGGCACTAGATAGTTAACTCCTGCAGAACCAACACGAGATAAGACAATGCGACAATGGCTCTAATAGTGTACAAGCATCTTGCAGAGATCCTAAGGTGAATACACAGCCAAAGTGAGACATATTGGAGACCCTGATTTGTTTGACAATATCTTCTATCACTATTTCATATGAAACTAACAGTTTCTAATTAACTACACTTCAATAAAAAATATATAAATGAATTTTCCATTTAAAACAGTGATATAAGTAGATTCCACAAAAAAGGGTCCAGACAGGTATATGCCACAAGAAGGTATGATGAGAAAGTATAACTTCCCAAAGAAATTTGTCACTCAATTAGGCAACAAGACGTAATGGGATCCAAATACCACTACCAGACTTGGGGAATGATGCCATTCAATAGTACACAGACGGCTCGAATGCAACTGGGATACAAGTGTACGGGCGCGGAACCAAACAATCTGAAAGATTGGGAAAAACTATATTTTCTTTCAAGCAGAAATTCACGCCATAAGAAAGTGTGCCCAGTTCAATATTGATAAAGGATGTGGAAGGCGAAGGATTATCATAGTGTCAGATAGTCAAGCAGCCATTAAAGCAATGAGCACTCGTGTAATCAGTTCCAAAATGGTGTGGGAATGTCTAGGTCAACTCAACGAGCGGCAAGAGCAATATAGTCACCTTATTCTGGATTCCAGGACACACTGGAATAAAAGGAAATTAAATGGCAGAAATAGCAAAGAGTGCGACTGGAAGACCCTTTAGGAGGAGTGAAACACTCTTTTGGGGACCGGAACCTTTTGCGGAATCAGCTCCAATGTAATATTGGGAGAAATGGGTGAAGACGAAAAAGAGAAAAGATCTGACTATTGGAAAGGTCTACTAGGGCTTAGATTCAGCCTGTTGGGATTGAATGAATGCATAAGTCGAAGATAAACTGGGACCCTGATGGGACATTGACATCTGAATGGGCACCTGGAAAAGCTCAAATTGTGGAGGAAAAAAATGTAGATTCCTTGGCATGGAAGAAGAAACTTCCATCCACATACTTGCGAGTTGCACAGCAATTCAGAATCCCTGGGAACATCCTGGAACAACCTGGATTACTGGATAGAAGGACATTTACCTAAGTTTAAGCGTGTGGATATCACCAAATTCATCCGGCAAATGGAAATTAAGGAGCTACTTTCTCTGGGACTTTCCTCAAAAACTAAGTAGAAGTGAGAGGGCACAATGGATCTGTAAGGTCTAAGTGAATATCACTCCAATATACATACATACAAGAGGACAGAATAGACCTCATCTGTATTTATCTATATTCGGTATTTATGCCCATGAGAACTTTTGTTCCCCACGTCAGGACGTACAAGATACCAAAATTTCATCTTGACTGGGATCGCATTTGTATTTGCCAGGTCCTTCAACGTCTTTTTCTCAATTATTACTTTTCTCCTTCTCAATACGAGATTTATTTCTCACCAGTTACATTTTAAAATGTATCTAGATATTTCTCACCCTTTGTTTTGTTCAGTACCTATGTTTTTTATCCCATTTTCGTTGTATCACAGTAGTAAATTCTAATAATCGGCAGCTGAATTTTAAGAAATATCAAGAAAGATACTCAAGAGAGCAGTGAGCACTGGCCCATTATGCTTGTGCCACTTAATTTGGGGTCTAGCGCCTTTCTGAATAATTTACGACATAAGTTTTGGAGTCCACGTTTCTACCGTCGAGCCACGCCAACTTTAACCGAAAAATCGATGGGCAGCCGGCAGGCAGCCAAACAAAACACCGAGAATGAAGTAGCAACTACGCGACCTTCCCCTTTCGTCCGCTCATTTCACATACCCATAATTTGTTAAATTATTCACATCAAATGAAAATTGTTGATAAATCAATATTGTGTCTACTCTGTTCTCCATAAAAGTTTTCCATCAAGGTTATTTTACAAAATTGATTGATTCTGCTCAAACAACAAGTGTGCTATAGGTACCTACACTCCGCGTCATAAAAAACTGGTACACTTTTTTTCAATGTAAACCTACCTTAGCTTATTGAAATAACTTAAAGCACATTATCCACGATACCAGCCATTTGAATGAGTTTGATAAAATGCGAATAACTTCCAAAATAGAGGACTGGCCCAAGAATCTGGTATAAGCAACATCACGATTGAAAACATTAAAAAGGTGGGATAACGATCAAATTTTTCTCAGAATAAGAGGAACTTTAGCGGTGCAGGACGAAGCATTAATTTAATACCAAAGGGCAAATCCCTTTGATGTATGTATGTATGTGTGATTTTGGGGTGACTGAGACTGAGACTTCACTGAGACCTAAAAGATCTATTGTGCCCCCTTACTTCTACTCAGTTTCTGAGGAGAGTCTCAGAAACTAGTAGTTCCTTTAGTCCTGTTTCCCGGAGGAATTTTAGGATGTCTGCAGGCTTCAACTTAGGCAAATGTTCCTCTTCTATCCAGTAATCTCCCAGGTGCTGTGCTCAAGGATTCTGGAGTGCTGTGCAGTTGGAAAGTATGTGGATGGAGGTTTCTCCTTCCATTCCACAAAATCTGCATTCTTCTTCCTCCACTATTTTGAGCTTTTTCAGGTGCCCATTCAGGCGACAATGTCCCGTTAGGATCCCTGTCAAAACTCTTAGCGCAGTTTTACTTTGACTTATGCATTCTTTTGATCTCTTTTGATCCCTTTGATACAGCAATATATATATTTAAAAGTTGCAGTAAACTTCAATGCCCCAGTAACAACCGCATTATGAAGAATTGGAAGAACGAGTTTGAAGAATTCTTTTGCCACACAAAAATATAAACTCAATGAATGACATAAAAGAAGTAGGTTGATATTTACCTTAAATTATGGGTCTTAAACGATAAATTTTTGGTGCAGTTTATAGCCCGGGAGCTAGTAATAGTTTTTGTCTGTCACTTCCACCCTAACTATAATTTGTTGAACGCTTGATTTGGTTGTGCTCTAATGCATATTGACCGTCAGGATGGGGGATCTCTGAAGGCGCGAGGGTGCTGCCACATAGAGAGTCCCGTCAGTACTAAAATTTTTAATTTAGTGAGAACTGTAACGCCGTTAGTGGTAGTTGCAAATTCTTCCACATATACCAGCGCATATATCAGCATGTTATCTATGATCCTAGCCTGACAAGTCTGACCACAAAACAGTCTAACCTATAGAAGTGAAAGTCCAATAGGATTACCTAAAATGAAAAAATGAGGTGTCAAACCCATCCACCTGAAGCGCTAGTTGCAATTGAGTTGTCGAAAAAGGCAAGGGAAGAAGAATTTCAGCGATGGCAGTGGATGGGTTCAGAACTATTTTATAGTGCTTTTTTTAATGGAAGTTTGTTTATTTGAATGACTAATGCCCGATTTCACTAACCATTTCCTGAAGTCAGGTAATACCTAAAATAAATTTAGGAATTCCTAAATGCAATTTGCATCCTACCACAATCTATAAAAGACAATGGTGACCACAACTATATGACAGCTATGATGAATTTTAAAATATTTTCTTCTTCTCGTGCTAAAGGCCCGTTTCGACTTAATTGCAACTAGCGCTTCAGGTGGATGGGTTTGAAACCTTATTTTATATTCAAGGTCATCCTATGAACTTTCAAATCTATGGGTTAGACTGTTTTGTGAGTCTGACAACTGCCTGACAGCTGCAGACCAAGGTTTTACAACGTGTATCGTGAGTGTGTCCGGTTTTCGTTTTTAAAAACTATTTTTCTTATTTGTGTGTGTATTATTCGTAGTTGGTTTTTATTGTTTATAGTGGGACTTTTATTTCAAGAGACAATGTCGAGAATTCGTATTGTGAAAGACTGTAATGTGAGGTGCACCCGGTAAGCTCTATTTTTATGAAAAACACGTTTTATTGAATCAAAAGTGACAGAAGTAGTTATTCTTCCATACAGCTTCGAGCTTCCCAGCATTGTTGTTGAATATTTATTTTTCTTCATGTTTGTCATTGAAATATGTAAGAAAACGGGGTCCGGTAAGGTTCGCGACCCTCGGAATTTTGCAACGATTTTTTTTTTAATAGAAAGCCCTATTGCCGTAGAACGTTTTAATAAAAAAAATTTCTTGGATTATCCACTTTTGAAAAAGAAAATCGCAATTGAAAGTACCAAAAATCCGCCATTTTTTTTGAATATTTGACAATTTTTGACAATTCTGTCTTGATATCGGATGGTCACAAATTTAAGAAAGAGCGGAGAATGGGCAATGTTGCCAGCTTTCATTTCCGTAGCTCGTTACGGCTTGGAAATAACATCAAGATTTCAGATGTATCTTTTCACATATAACACCGATATACTTACTATCTTTATGATCTAAAATGTATGTATTGGAAATGTACTTTTTTGGACATAATATTGTATGTTCCACAGGTACTAACTTGGTACGTGTATATTTTATGACGTTACAGTAAAAATAAAGAATTATGTATATTTTCGTGATTTTCAGTTGAAAATTAACGTTAAATGTCCCGATAAGTAGGTATATTTCGAGAAGGGGAAGGGAATAAATATGTTTGTATAGGTATAGATAGACATGAATATAAAATGATTTTTATTTATAATTCAAAGATCTGGATTGATTGATCGATGTCGCGAGCGCGCCGGGTCGACGCATCCATGTGAAATACAAATTAGACACTTTTTCGAGAAGGGGAAGGGAATACATCTCTTCACCTCAAATTGACTGACTTCATGGGATTTCTACTAGAGCAAAAAAAAATGATCATAATTCAACACATACCGCTTCTCCACCAACTGACACAGATCAAAGTGTAAATAAAATATCATTAAATACGGAGCAAGAGAATAAGAAAAAAATTGTTAACCTAACTATTATATAAATTTTCATGGTTATAAATGCAAATAATTTTATATTGTGATATATTCATGTAATCTATTACAATGTATTCAGCTGAAAGAAAATTAAGACCATTTGACAACGCCGTTAGGAAGTATCACCTGATCCTAATTTGTCAACCTATGATATCTAGACATAAGCTCTGACATAAGATCTTAGTGTGTAATTTTATAAGCTTAAGTGTCAAACGAAAATATTAATCATTCTTTTTTTAATTTTTTGGGAAATTAAACCACAATATTTTTAAATTCTTTACTTCAAATTTTTTCTGTTGTGTCAGTTAGGGATAAAAAATTACTTAATTTCTACTTATTTTTTCTTGACAACGGTAGCTGGAACGCTACCGAAACGTTGAAGTAAAGAATTTAAAAATATTGTGGTTTAATTTCCCAAAAAATTAAAAAAAGAATGAATAATACACCACAAGGAACATACAGAAGAAAATATTAATGCTTACGAATATTTTTAAAAATTGGCAAAATTTAAGTATTTTCTTCCGGTTTTTTGTGTGAAACAGAGTGACATTTAGTTCAAGATAATAACCTTTACTGTTTAAAGTGAAAATATTTATCGTGTAATAGCATGAGTTGGTGTTGAAAAAGTACAATTTTTTGAACTAAAATCGTGATTTTTGAAGTAATTACTGGATGATCCAGCGAAATTTTTGTTTTAATCTGCTTTATTTAAGGTAAGCTTTCAAACAAATCTAAAATTAACATAAAATTCCGAGGGTCGCGAAGTCTACCAGAACCAGAAAACGTTTAATTCATTGTATAAATTTTTTATGCAATAAAGTATATAAACTTGATGATTATTGCTTTATTTTTCTCCCTCCAGTCATTATGGTCCATTTTTTGA
>CAJUYH010005741.1:0-22258 GCA_910591685.1 Galerucella tenella | reverse complement strand
TTCACTTGACTATTTGATTGTTGTTATTGTAATATCAATCTAATGTTAAGTAACTTCAAATGAAATATCAAAAAATGGACCATAAAATTAGTTCATAGAAAAGTTACATTTGAGGTTGCGTTTTTTAGAGGACGCAATTTTATTATTTGATGTGTAGGGGGGGTCAGTGTAAAGCTTAAACCAAGTTTGTGGGGTCGCCACCCTTGTCCCACGGCCGCCATCTTGAAAATAGAGGTTGAAATGGTTCTTACGATATATCTCTTAAACTATCGATTTGATGAAAAAAATTTGTGGACATTTTTTGTTGCAAATTAAATTCTCTACAGCTTTGGTTCAAAAACTTTTTGTCGTAGAACTATAAATAAAAAAGTTATAAGCGAAAATCTTCAGAAATTCGAGAAAAAAATTTATATTTTTCGATATACCTAACTTTTTTTTTATCATTTCACGAAAAAATGATATCCGACCATTTCTGTAGATCGTTTTTTGAGGAACAACTTTTATTCGCATCATTTTTTCATTAAGTCAATAGCTAAGGTTTTATAGCGCTCCGAAGTGAGTACTATTTTCAAGTACTCTTAACTATACCTATATTATACGTGTGTACTAATAATATGTCATCAGTTGTTTTTTTGTTTTTTCTATTTTGTTATCATAATTTTTTTTAATTATAAATTTTGCAATATTATTAAATAGTATATTAAGTATCAAGAACGGTAAGGGTTGTTTACCGGTCGACCCTTAATGTTCGATTTTAAAAGATCGATTTACACAGCTAGGAGAACACTTTTTACGATTATAATAGTTGTACCAGTTTTATATGACGCGCACTGTACACAACAGCAATTTATTGGAAGAAGAGTTTTCTTCATAGAATCCTCATTGGGTTATGGTTTTTCCAACATAATACAATTAATAAAGAAGTCAGTAACTTTTGTGTTCCATATTCAACTTAATATTATATAATCGCACGTGTGCGTTACAATGTTTATAGGCTTATTATTTAATTTGTCCAATTTAATTAAATACCTTATATGATGACGAATAATAACTCAGTTTAATCAGAAACATCCTGCGTATCATTTTAGTATGCAAAGTGAGTAGAATTATCTCAATTAAAGTATTATCCGGAAACCAATGACACGTGCTGTATAAATATTCATAGGTTCGAGCTCAATACTATATTTTAACAATAATAATTGAAGGTTCAGATTGAGCAGCAGGGTGAATAAACTCGAAATTTATTTTCATATTTGAAAGGAGTCTGCAAAAAACGTATACTTACCTAGAAGCATAATATATAGGTAAGACAAGTGTTCAACGCAGACCAATACATATACGAAAAAGAATTTTGAGTGGAATAATTATAATTTATAAAGAGGGCTACCAAAATCACTATACGATAGAACCAAAAACATTTGTCATTTGTTCAAATTGTAATTTTTGGAAAATCAAGGTAGTTTTTAACCTTAGGAAACAAAAAATTCACATCGGAACCCTATAGAAAATGAACTAGAGGATGAAATGTCCATGCAAATCGATGCTGAATGGGAAAATTGCGAGGCTTTGCCATTTTTAGAGCTTCATTTCCTAACCTCTTATTTAGGCAGGATTTAGTTAATGAGCGATCGATTCGCTGATTTGAAAGAAAAACTGCTTTTTGGAAAATTAAAGTGGAATCGAAATAAGAAACTGATGACGAAATTATCAACATAAATTATGCTATCGGTAGGTACCTAACTGATCTTTGTTTATTTTATGTTGGGTGTGACAGATACAAAAAATAAAAAAGTACCGGTAAAGATGAGAAGAAATAGGCAACCATGGTAAGCCCAGGTAAATGGATCCCTTTCAAAAATTTCGTACGCACATCGCACCTCCAATGTAACACTATTGAATTTTCAATTAAAAGTGTACCAAGTTTCATAATACACAGTACTCTTTGATGTGGAATAATGTCATTATAATAACAAATTACCGAAAAATGGCGTATGTAATAATAATAGGACTTCTTATTCGATGGAATAAAAACGTGAGTATCATTTTTGGTATTTTTATATTCAAATAATATTATTTTTTGGGTTATCAATTGTACATTGTGTTACTTTGATTATAAACATTTGTGAGCTGAATTAAGTCTACATGATTCAACTTTTGCAGTCGTTATTCCATTGAAGGTACGACATGGAAAATACAAATTTTCACTAATAATTTAATACCATATAACATTTCTTCTATAATAAAAGAAAATATTTACAAATGAATCAAATTCACACAATTGAATCTCGCAACAACCTCTTATATTATATAAATTGTAGAATATGATAGATTAATGGGTATAATTTCAGTTTAATTTCTCATTATCAGAGCATTTAAATGGATTCTTTTCTCCAAAAATGTATTTTTTTTATTGGTGATCCATTTTACTTATTTAAAGCACGCCTCAGCGTGTTTAAATCTAACTTTCCAACACGCGCGTTTTTTAAAGTTACCATGGCAACATCAACAACTCGAGAAACGAAGTCTAAGTGACAATTTTCTTATTATTGATCTGACAGGAGTACTTTGTAACATCAAAACCTTCATTCGAACAATATTTAACAATTTCAATTTCAGTAATAAAAATGGAAAGTACAGTTGGAATTGTTTGAGATATTAACATTCCGATTTTTCGCAGGAAATGGTATTCAAATTGATACTATTAACATTCTCAGAACTCAATGAGGTTGAACTTCCATCAAAGTGCAAATTAGTTTATGTTTTCCTCATTTCCATGACAATTCAACCATTTTAAAATAATATTAGTTCTTATTTCCATTTCTTGTTGTAGTATAGTTTGTTCAGCCATCCTTTGCCGTTACGTCATACATTGTCCAGCTTGCTCTCTCATTCATGAAATGGATGAGACGGAATTATGACGTCATTAACGTATTTCTTATCTAAGGTCGACATACATTTTATCTGTTACTTTTACAATTCAGTTGTCATATTTTGAAAACAATTCTTAACATATGCCATTGACTATAATTTTGAGGTTAAGTGTAAAATAACATTCAAGTAATATAAGACATACGTCAAACAGTAGAATAGGTCACCCATTATGGCGTAACGGCAAAGGATGGCTGAACAAACTCTGTTTGTTCAACCATATAATCAAAGACATGTTAAGAATTGTTTTCAAAATATGACAAAACTGAACTGTCAAAAGTAACAGATAAAATTTATGTCGACCTTAAATAAGAAATACGTCAATGACGTCATAATTCCCTCTTATCCATTTCATGAATGGAAGAGCAAGCTGGACAATGTATGAAGTAACGGCAAAGGAAGGCTGAACAAACTCTAATAGATATATTTGAAATAATACCCTGCTTGGTGTGCGTCATCGATTGTGACGTATATCCGGGTTTTCGGCATGTCGTTCATTTTATTTGCTATTTTGACATATAGCTAACCTTAAATTTGAGAAATAAAATCATCTGGATCGTATTCAGCCAAATTCGAAAAGGCAATGCAATTCATAATTACCAGCTTCTTTTTCTATTTGAAAATACTTGAGAACTTTCAAAATACTGATGTTTTTCAGTGTATCTAGGCATATTTTTGTATTATTTAAATAAATGAAACAATAAGATTAATATTCACTTTTCATAAATAATAATTGACCATAAGCAACAAAGTACACACCTGACAAGAACTGTCAGTGTGACAGTAAAAAAAGACATAAGACACAATGCCGCTACGAAAGTTATGCCTTTATAGTATTTTAACCTCGCGATTGATAGGTTGTGCTGGCGCGTAATCTAAACATCAGCCAATCAAATTTTTGTAAGTGAAAGGTTAGGGTTAACGTTTGTAAAACATTTAAACGGTCCATTATTGTGATATTTTTATTAGGATTAATCACAGACCTGCCTTTTTTTACCATTTCTTCCTACGTAATGTCATAGAAGGAGATTAACAATCGATGACGCACACCAAAAAGGGTATTATTTCAACTATACCAGTATTTATAATTTCAAAGTGAACCAATAAAAAAAATAGCGTAACGTTTTTGTGGATAGATGGTCTCTAAAACACTTGCTCTATTTCGAGCACTCCGGCGCCGCCGTCGTTCTCGAAAAATCGCGCGTATTTTAAAGACCTCATACTTTGATACACTATTCTTTTTATTTATTGAATATATATGGAATTTATGGAAGCCATGACTTAAACTCCAAATTTATCGTTTTTTCAGACGAATTTATTAACTATATCCATGTAACTGTGAGCTTGTTGGTCTTGTTCGGAAATTAGACGCTCTGATACACTTTTGAAAGATAAATTCGATTACTACATTGTGTGGCCTAATCCTCATGTTCATAATTTCGACATTCAATCACGGTTGGATTAATCTCGACGCACATAGTTGATTGAATTATTATTCACCAATACAATATAACCACCGAGCCTAAATTTGATGGAAAGGTCTTGAAATTTATTGTCGGTTGCGTAAGGAGCGTACATGTACCAAAAAAAAACGAAAATATATAATTTTTGTTGTCCATCACGAATGATATAAGTTAATTATCATTGATTGAACCAATAACACGTGAAAGGTACGAAGAGAGTTCAGGAAATGAAGCTCAAAAATGGGTAATTTTTTCGTCTATCTTCGGTTTGCATAAAAATTTTGGATTAGGCTCATCTCACCCTCTACTTCCTTTTCTTTATCATGTTAAGGTTCGCTGATAAATTTTAGGGGTGAAGACTACCCCTTATTGTCAAAAATTATATAATAGCAAAGTAAATCTTAATACCTATGGGTAAAATTAGGTTTGGATTGGTTGAATAATGATAATTTTCCAAGATTTCCCAATATTTGGACAGGAAAAATTTATAAGGCTCGACTAAGGTGGTGTTCGCTCGGGAATAAAGGTTTAAAACGGCTATATCCTGCCAAAT
The DNA here is from genome assembly GCA_910591685.1 of Galerucella tenella. Classification (NCBI taxonomy): domain Eukaryota; kingdom Metazoa; phylum Arthropoda; class Insecta; order Coleoptera; family Chrysomelidae; genus Galerucella; species Galerucella tenella. The sequence continues at coordinate 17,314 of CAJUYH010005741.1, read as the reverse complement.
ATTCAGTGTACAGGAAAATGAAAGGGGAATCTTAGTTATTAAGTAAGCTACGATCGCAAGCCAGAATGCTTTAGTTCCTGTACTAAGGAGTTATGACATGCTCATATATAACAGTTGCTATGTATCTTTCTCCTTTCTTTGCGAGGAAATTGCTTTTCCTGTCCTCTCCAGATTTTTCCGCGGCCTCAAGTGACCTCAAACAAAACTAAGACTTATCCAAAAATAACACGTTACACCTACTTGCTGCATTGTAGTTTCCGTATTCTGTTGCAAAAGCAAATCGGGCTTTGGGATATTCCAAGGATAACAGTGGACCAGAGGTTGGTCTTCTGGATAATAAATTACTTCCATTGAATCATCGACAAACTGTACACCTGCTTACATTCATATTTCCCACTTCGCTCAAGTTAAGTGCCCATTTCTTACAAGACTTAATCAAAAACTAATCTTCGCCTGCAGATGTTGCCCCTCTACGGCCTTATCCTGGCCTCCTACTGATATCATCCAACCGCCGAATGGCTTTTTGAAGTGCACAATAACTGACACCTATCACCTGTGACCATCCTGTGTTTAAGCATCCGTCGGTGTTGAAAGCCTTCTGTTGCTATGGAATAGACAGGTTTCAAGAAAATTTTGCAAACGCATGATAAATATTCTCTCATCCCACTTATATCATAAACATTGCTCTAAAGAAAAGTGATTTCCTGAATAGTGCAGAAAGTGATTGTTTTCAGCACACACAGCGCTCCACAAAAATGAATTTTTCCGCACGAGTCTGCGCGTAGCATAGTTCGGTGAAGCAGCCGAGTGCGGAAAAACATTTTTTCTACGACCGTGCGTTTTAACCCACTTTCCCGCACGCATTTTTGTTTTGAAAGTGTCACTTTCCCGAACTAGTGCGGGAAAGTAAAATTATGCAAATTTTGACCTTATTAGATAGTTTTTCACTTCGGAAGTTATAACTATTGTTACTTCGCTACGCGTCGTTCGGGTCAACTGCAGTCGCGTGCGGGAAAGTATCACTTTCCGCACTTGTTAGGAAAATAACTATTCCGCAAGTGTAAGGTACAATAGTTTTTCTACGAGCGTGTGGAAAGTCAACAGAACTAATCAAAAGTTGAGATATTTTTATCTGATTATAAGTGCTTATAGATTATTCAGAAACATATTTTATTAAATTATTGATAAAGAAAAATAAAGTGAGATATTATTAGCAATAATAGTTATATGTCAAAATCTAATACCTAATTATTTATATTATAATATTATTGTAAAAGTACAATTATTTGAATTACTTGAATTTATAGCAGATGCTGTTGAATGGCTGGAATTTTGGATCTGTTGCTCTTTGCTGTTCAGGGATAATAATGTCAGTCGAGTGTAGTTCATTTTTGTGTTGGTTAGTTACACATGGTAACTAAAGCATTTCGCAACCATCATAATATACCGGCTTATTATTCATTTGATATATTGATGTGGAAAATTATTTCCACACGGTGCGGGGAAATTAATTTTCCACACTAAAATGTGTGAAAATTCAATTTTCCGCCCGCTCGTAGAAAAAGTTATTTTGCAGATCGAACTTCACAAAATTTCGCTTTTATCAGTTACCGAGTGAAAGCTGTGAAATTTAAAATGTACATATCATTCACGATTCAAATAAATATAAGGCACGCTTTTGTTTATATTAAATCATCATACAAAGTCCTGATTAAATGGCCAATAGTGCTTAGGGCCATATACAGCATGATATGAAATTGATCAATAATGCCTAAAAGCATCAATCCAACCCTCCTATCATCATCTATCTCCCCTGTAGCCCCGAAGAGATAAATTTTACCAGGCTGTCATTTCAAACAATAAACTGCCATATCCACGAGCGAACATCCTCTCTCAATTATCTGTAAATACACTGGAGATTTCATGAAAAATTCACGATACAAATTGCTTATTACCTGACCAGTTATAAAAACCGTTGGGCGTATGAATTCACTGAAATAATAAAATTGAGACACCAGATTTTTTTCCAATAATTTTCGTAGTGTATCAATTCCATAGAGATAGTAATAAGGAAGGAGACGACATCCAGTGTTAGGTTCCATATGTACATGTGGAATCAGTGGGCGTGGCTAAGTATGGTACGCAACGTATTTCTGCACAGAACCGGATTTGATATTTTTCGATATATGAATTTTTAGTATTGATAATCGATGTGATGCAGTGAATCCTTTTTAATATTTGTAATACACCCCTGCATATTATTTATCTTACCTGTAGTACGTTATTCCCGAAGATTTCTTAGTATCCACGTCGTCTCGACTGGTACAACTTCTAACAGCACAAGAAACCATTTTAGTCAATCAATTAAAACAAAAGTATCTTTAAAAATGTAATTTAAAAATGTAATCTACAACACCAATGACACTTAAAAATAACTTTGACATTAGCGTGGCACGAAAATGGCTGACCGAGTACGCTTTAGATCATGTGACTTCGTCTCCTCCCTTTATTACTATCTCTATGATCAATTCCTTAAGATACTTAATAAAGTATTCAATATTACCAGAAAAAAGCATGTAAATATGTCTCTTCATAAGAGTCTAATTCACTAGTGAAATTTCATTCCAAAACTTACTGGAACCACTGAAAATTAAAAAAAAAATGGAAAAATTGGAGAGGGTGAAGAAAATTCTTCTCTCAAACTCCCTTCCACCGCCTTACTACTAGCTAAGAATATTATTCCTCCATCATATCCTTCTTCTACCTCATGCTACTAAATTTATTGAAACGTGTCAATTTCTCAAAATTTCACTTCCATTTCTGGAACATCTACATGGAGCTACTGGCAGTCAGGCTCCGCTTAAAGTTATCAGTAATCCGAACTCTGACTCTATACTAGTGAAAAACTATGGAGAATCCCTTAGTAGACTAGCAAGAGTGTGTTTATTATGTGTTACGGAACATAAGAGTATTGCAGGGAGTGAATTAGCGCCCCTGTTAGCTGAAAAAGGCTCTAAAGGAGACTGTTGTGAGGAGTCACGGAGAGGATTGAATCAGAAGGAAATTCTGGAACTGGCTATACAAAAAAAACAATTTAAATATAGGTTGCCATACATTCACTCAACAACGTGACCAAGAAACTATCAAACAGGTTATTGGAACTGAGTAAGATACATTTGAATACAGTCACCGACCTGGTCACTGGACACTGTATCCTGAGTAAATATCTACATAAGGTTGGGAAAGTCAGTGAACCCATGTGCCAAAAATGTGAGCCGAGGGATGAAACACCTATTCACATGCTTTTGTGGGAACTTCAAGAGCTCAAGTATAAGTACTACTGAGGGAAAATGATACAACCAATTTAGAACTATGGCACAGATTATAAAGAGAACAGATACGAATCCCGGTAAAACATCGAACGATTTTCAGCTCCGTCGTCAATGATCTTGGACCCTTAACTCGGTATGGCCGCGATGTTGCCAGTTTAAATATTTTCTGAATTTCTTACAAAATTGCACTGTTGACTCGGGGACAATAACAATTTCTAGTGCCGGATCTAGTGTTTTTGGAAGTTTCCACCGATATTCATAATCGAATATATATTTATGTGTTTATTAAATACCTATATGTACAATGTTCATTCCTATGATTTGTTATAAATAGTTATTACTCTTGGGAGAATAATTAATAAATACATTTTTAGATAACAAAAATAATTACAAAAATGGAACAAATTTTAAAGTACAATAATATTTAACCGTCACAAAAAATATGGTTTTGTTCTAGGAGTTTACTTACTCACTGATATATGTCTTTTTCTGTTGAGCATTTTTTAATATAAATACTATTCATTAGGGTTATTTCTAGGCGATATATATTTTTTTCGGTCCTACCTAAAAATCTGATAATTTAAATATACTTCCGTTTTTGGGTTTCAGCTCGATTTTTCGATTTAAAAAAAATGTTCAGAAAAAAATTAGTATAAAGCTTTTGTAGGATATTAAACTTGCTATACAAAAAGGTTCCTTTGGGCAAACACTCTCCCATCACAGTTTTTGAGCTGTAGAGTTGGACAGGTTAGGTTACACCTATTTTGATAATAATTTGTAGCACCAAAGTTAATATCAAAAACTTTAAAATTTCTTCCATCATAGGCCAGGATATTAAATCGATGGAAATCGAAAGAAAATTATTTTTCTTTCCGAATAAAATTTATTTGGACAGTCTCTGTATGAACAATACACGCCGCCGCGATGTTTATTCATTTTATAAGAATAATCATCTATACCACTTTATTTTTATAGTTACTATTACCACAACGCACAATCGATTAGTCAAATAACACAATTAATATTGCCGATTGAACACCTTCAAACAATGAAGCAAACAAAAATAGCGTTATGAACTTTGAGCACAGATTACAAGTGATTTTGAGCATGTTTTGACGTTTTGATTAAGTTAGGTTAGGTTAGCCGTCACCGTTATTGTGCATGGTTGCCAAGGATGTGGTTTGTGAGAGAAGTGTATATTTATGGTATGATTTTTATACATTATAATCTTTTTAATTGATTGATTCTCCTAATGTTAATAAAATTGATTTGAAACAAGTAATTATCGAATATATGTATCTGTATAACTACCACATTGAGAAAAATGCTCATGAAATATTTGACCTATGATCGTGAATTGAAGGAAATATTATGCAAATTGACAACCCTGTTGAGAAATTTCGCGAAGCAGCCCGAACGGAGTCGACATAAGACGATGGGCATTTAAATGGGTATGTCCACCCATCTCTCTCTCTCTTTTCACTGTTCTCTGTCAAGCTTCCGTATCTGTTCTCTTTATAATATGTGACTAATACACAGTGGAACTGGTGAAAACTTTGTAACTGGTACAGAGATTTCATTCAAGTGCCTGAGCTATTGAGTACAATCCAATTGAATGAATGAATGGATCAACAAGATCAGAAGCACATACCTGGAATTCCATACCCATCTATACAGTGGGCATGCTCAATATCTTAACGTTTTGAGAAGAATTGGCCATAGGTACATTATATTTTTCCCAGATACATTTATGAGTGAATTATTTGCTAAATCCAAATATTTGGAAATGTATTGGATGTTTAATTATAAAAAATAAGTCTACACCATATTTTTTGTATAAAAATTGGAATCGCAGCCCCTTGTCATAGGGATAGAATGTTTGATAGCCACATTTAGTTCAGTTGACAGTGTCCAGTCAGATTGCCAAACGTGGGTATCATTCTTTGAATATTCAGCAGGATGATGTTGCATTTCACCTTCTTTTGAACTTATTGTGAGTATGTTCGAGCATTTACTCATGGTTATTCAGGAAAATTTACCATAAAATTCTAAATATCTTGAAAACTATAGGAGCTAGACTAGACATGAACATGAGTAGTCGAAGAAAAATGGAATAAAATTAAGCGCAATATCCAAAAATGTGGAACAACAATAAACAAAAATAAGTGCTGTCAAAATATTAATATGGTATTAGATATATTTGTGATGTCGAAAACAAAAATTCCATAACTCTATCTAATGTCCGATTGTCGTGAGAATCCCTGTATAATATATTGGAAAAATGTCATTTTCTCTTGTAACAACGACGCTTTTATCAGTAAACATCATTATAACTGCTTATTTCACAACGATTCCGTCTACTCGTACTTCATGCACTTAAATTACAGCGCATATATCATCCATTTACATATTTTATGTATTATCGACTGGGCCAACAATGAAAAATATATTTTCCCCTAAACATAATATACCGCAGCTTGTTTGGATAACAATGAATTGCTGTAATTCAAATGACATTGTGATATATATGGAAATTGTTGCCAACTGACAAAACTATATTAAGTGTAACCAATTTACCTGTTATTTTGTACTCATAATTCCGATCAACTCGATTTCCAGCATGTTGGTAAAAAAGTAATCATACATACTGGTTACTATAAAATCACGTGATTGAGTAGGTAAATCGGAAGTATTCAAGTTACGTGTTTCATTTTAATGAGAAAATAGTCCAGCTACCACGGAAAGTTGTAAACACACCGTAAATATACAGGGGAGTAAAATAAAGGTCGAATAATTTTTATAATGAATAAATATATATTTATAATTTGGAATATTGGAAGCAAGAATAATTTAATCTGTTCATATTGCAGACAATTCCATAAAATATTCCCCCCTGCAACTAAGCACAAAGCATTTGAGTATGCTGGCAGTCAGCGACTCAGCTACGCCTGAATTGCACTACTGCAATTGAGCGGTGGAACATACCCTAACTTTCCAATAATCTTGCATTTCAATAGGGTACACGCATATTTAATTTTTTTGCTTAGATATTAATTTATAATGGTGAAGTTGATATTAAAGATGACTAATAATAGGAAATAAACCAGTTTCCATTGGAAATTACTTCCAAATTTTAAAATAAAATTCAAATTTTATTGCAGTCTCCGACCACGACCCGAGGATTTCCGAACGCTACCGATTTTACGTGATGTCATATGATCTCTTGCTTCATTCTTGTCTACTTTTGTCAATGTCAATATGTCACTATTAGGTTATGTGTAGTTTTGTGTTTATATTGTAATTTGATCAACTATTAATTGCTTCATCGACTTAAAAATATCATTTATATGTTTGTTTGAGACCATTACACGTGTTTGCGTGTGCTTTTTTTATTTCTAAAAATCAACGTAGAGTGGAAAGTGGACATAAATATTCGATATTTCCGAGGATATTTTAAAACTTTTGGAAGAATATATTTTATTTACTAGTTCAGTGTTCAGTGACGATTCTTTAATATTTTGTGAGTGAAGATATGGCTAGCGAAGGTTTTGTTAAAGCACAAACTGATAACTTGCCCAAAGTAGACTCATTTATGCTGTTTGAATTTATGGAGTCAAACAGCTGCTTTAATGCAGAGGAAATAAGAGGAGTTAAAGTATTATCGTAAGTACGATTTAAACTTAAGAGGAGTTAAAGCATTATCGTTAGTACGATATGTACGATATGTTTCATTTATATAATATATACCAACCATATTTCGATGTGTGGTCGTAAGAAAATGATGTTTTTATGGTTGATTCCTAGACATATAGGTACATAACCTCAAATACACGAATAAGAACGTAAACAAATCGAATGACGTCAAAGGATGGGGCAGCCATCTTTATGACGTGAAGCGCATTTTGGCGGACTTTCAAATTTTATGATTTTTAAAGTCGTTTTAAAAGTAAAGTTCATATTTTTTTGAAAAAATAGGCATGCAAGGTATTACGAGACCTGATAAATCGTCAATTCCCACCAATAACAAAATTCATGCCTGTACCCTATTGGACAAAATCACACCAGTATCCATTACTACTCTATAATCTTCCATTTATTTCCATCATTATTGTTTATTGCACAACGTAATTCAACTCAACACTTTGACAGCGACAAAGATGACAATAGTAGTTGTGCAGCAACTGATATAATGGCCATATTGCACGACGACGAAGTTTGAGCACAACGCCGTAGGCGAAGAGCTTGATCGTTTGACACTAGTCAAACAGTATATTTTTTCTACAATGCACTGAGAAAAAAAATCTGGAAGATAAACATTCTTATAATCTGTTATGTGACTTTAAATTGAAAATTTTCAACAGTTTTAATTATAATTTCACCAATTCAATTTTATGTTTCCACTGATTTTTTTGTGATAAGCATACACTTATTAAATGTACAATTTGTATATGTTACGGCTTCCTTTTCCAAATCTGCGATGTTTTAAAAGTAGATGTTGCGAGTAGGACTTGCGCACGAGGTTTCAAGAAATGCTGTCATCACTATCAAACAGAATAATTATTTAGAAGTGAGATTAACATTTAAAAAAAGATTGCTCTCGGGAAGATTGAACCCTGGTCTACCGCGCGAGATTCTGGGATACTTACTACTGAACTACCGAGGAATATACTTGACCCATATCTACGTCAAATGTATGACATCATTTTATAGAAAATGACGTTTGTCAGGAGTCCCTTTGAATATCCATTTCATTCCAAGAATTTTGATCCACAAAACAGTCTAACCTATAGAAGTGAAAGTCTAATAGGATTAACTAGAATGAGAAAATGAGGTGTCAAACCCATCCACCTGAAGCGCTAGTTGCAATTGAGTTGTCGAAATAGGCAAGGCAGCTGAGGCCGAAAACAGACTAAAGGAAGAAGAATTTCAGCGATCGCAGTGGATGGGTTCAGAACTATTTCATAGCGCTTTTTTTAATGGAAGTTTGTTTTTTTTTCTCTTATTTTTTGGGAATCAAACCACAATAATGTTTCTTATTTCGACATTATTGTGGTTTGATTCCCAAAAAATAAGAAAAATAAGAGGAAACAAGAATAAGTAATGCTACAAGGAACTTACAGAGGAAGTTTGTTTATTTGACTTACTAATGCCCGATTTCACTAACCATTTCCTAAAGTCAGGTAATACCTAAAACGAATTCAGGAATTCCTAAATGCAATTTACATTTAACCACGCGCTAAGTAATACCTAAGAGTGATAATATTACGTATTCCCCATTACTTTTTGATCAATCCTGGAAGGATTGTAGGAACAGCTTTGCTAGTGAGTCCCATTTTTGTCACAATAACAATATATTGTGGTTTAAAATGTCTGTTGCAAACTTTGTAGGATTTATAAATCTGTTCAGCGCTCAATTCCTCTAGTTTTGGATTGCGAATAAAGGTAACCCATTCATTCAACAACAAAGGGTCATGTTTGGGAAACCTATGTCGTTTTGATGTAATGTCTGTACACCCAAGAACGCAACACTTCACTTCAACCATCATAAAATTATTATGACATTATGAATGATCACACTTAATAACACAGTACCTAATTGAAACACAAATAACAGCAGCAAATGGCAAAAGAAAACAATCCATAAAAGACAACGGTAACAACTTTATGACAGATATGATGAATTTTAAAACCTCTTCTTCTTCTCGTGCTAAAGGCCTTAGCTGCCAGGCCTGTTTCGACAACTCAATTGCAACTATAGCGTTTCAGGGGGATGGATTTGAAACCTCATTTTTGTATTCAAGTTCATCCTATAAACTTTCACTTCTATAGGTTAGACTGTTTTGTGTTTTGATCAGTGATAAAAATCACAATTTTTGGACGTTGATATCTAAATAACATCCATATCTCAAATGAGGTTAGAATCCAAACGAAAGGGTCCAATGAAACTCGTATATTGTGGTTTGACTTCAAGTTTCATTAAACCCTTCCGTCTAAATGGCTGTTTTAGTTTTGTTTATGAATTCTGGAATTTGTATGCGAACTATTTCTTACGCAACGTACAATAAATACTTAAATTACATGATTCTAATTTACTGCCGGAAGTTGACAGGAAATTGGGAAGTATCGGTACATGCCAATGAAATTTGAAATATTTCACGGTGTTTTATATCCCGATGACCCTTGAAAATTCCGAATGTATGACGGTTACGTGAGCAAAGTCAATCAAATGTGGATCAAAGAGCATTTCAACGCCAAAAGCGCTTAGTGGCTATAGTGTATACACAGTAAAAAGGTTTTAAATCTAATTGCAACAGACCTTTAAAATAACTTCGCTTGTGAAATATCATAACTTGATTAATACAACAATAATCTTCCATGACCACATATGATTTCTAAAAATATTATACTAGAAATACATTTATTCAATAGTATTTCCAGTTACTCATGTTTCAATTCGTAATATATTTCGTTCCATGATATTTTCTCAACTAACGCCTAGATCATTGATTTGAGACCAAACACCAACATCAGGTGGTTGTTGATCCTATAACAATAGCACAGTGCCTATCGTTAGGAATAAATATTTTATTCTGATTGTGTGAATATAAAAAGAGCTTTTATTGCTTGTTTTCCTCTTTCCAAGGCCATTTTTATATTCATATAATAATGGGATTGGAATATTTCCAGATGAAAAAAAAGGAGGGTTTTGTGGATTCATCGGGAAAATGCAACACAAAGGCTCAACCAAATAAAGTAGGAAGAATAACAATAATACAAGTTGGATCAGAAACAGGTTGGGTTCCAAAAGCTTCATTGTTGTCAGCAAAGAATACTAAGGATTCAAACTTAGATCATCATTAAGATACAACAGCAGAACTTTTAGAAGATTGGTTTGAGAATTATATATTGCCGAATAAACGGGGAAAAAGTATAATAAATTACAATGGTCAATTCAACTTAACATAGCCGTCAATTGAATAACGTACCAAATAACAACAGCAGGAAAATTCAAGAGTATTTGCTAGAAAATTACCCGTATTTTAAAGATTCGTGAATTCAAGTAGCGTTCAATATAAAAAAAGAATACGTTTTTTATGTTTTAGTTCATTTATATATTTTATTTTTTTTATTAAAGAAGAGTAAGTATGGACCCCAACCAATTTTTTTTTATTTTTATTTTTTTTTCAATACATGATCTATTGTACAATATAATACATATGTACTAGGTAATTTTCCTTTTTTTTCCCATTTATATTTTTTGTCTTTTCCAGAATATATGTTGTTTTTTTTTTTAAGAATACGTTTTAACCCTATAAAACAAATCAACTTAATTCAATAATTAAATCTGAAGACGTTCTCAACTGCTATATATATATATTACATTATAGTTATCGAAATTCTAATGTCACTGTGGCACCCTAGGTTATTCATTCAATTGAGGTCAGCTGGGAAGGAATCCTGCGAGATATATGTTAAAAAAGGTAGAACGTTTAGCGGGATACACGGTAGGAACTTCAGTTCCTTTTAAACAAAAATCATGTAATACATCTGACGTTATATATAAACAATTTGCATATTCCTCGGAGGTCGAGTAGTAAGCAAACCAGACTCTCACGTGGTAGACCCGGGTTCGATTCCCCGTGGAGAAGTTTTTTCTATTGTTAATTTCATTTTTAAATAATTGTTCTGCTTGATATTAATAACGACAACAGGTAGACGTTTGAAATATTCAGCAGAATATTCATTATTATAGATAATGGTACGGTACCCTTCATGAGGGAGTCCGACTGGCGACATCCACTTATAACAGCATCGTATATTTAAAAAGGGAAACCGTAGCATTATACAAATTGGACATTCAAGAACTGTACGTTTACCACAAAAAATTAGTGGAAACATAAAATTGAATTGTTAAATTTTCAATTCGAAGTTATATTACGGTATTAATTATAGAAATTTTTATTTTCTAGATTTTTTCATAAGTGAGTCGTAGAAAAAATATGCTGTTCGACCCGTGTGGATTGTCCATTTCGCACTTTTTCCTCGTGCGATATGGCCAATCATATCCACACTAGTTGCACAAACTACTATTTCTATCATTTCCACATTTAAAAACAAGCTGCCAAATGTCGAATCAATTTATCCATCCATTTTAAAGTTATCGAATTAAAACATTCAAGTTTCCAAAATTTCAACACCCTGTATTTCGAAAAGTAAATGTGCTAGACCCCTTATTCCTTATATCATTTTGTCCAATTTTACGAGAGGAATCTACATGCAAACGTTGTAATTACCCTTAACGTTCGATATGCTTATACCATTTTTTGCGCGATCGTATTGAAATAAATTCCGAATAAAATAATTTAAATTTCTTCGAAATGAACGAAATGTCAAATGTGACATTTATACTTCTCGATCAGTTTATAGTATATTAAGTATCAAGAACGGTAAGGGTTGTTTACCGGTTGACATCAATGTTTGGAGGCTGAGCGTAGCGAAGCCTCCAATTTTGCTGGAGACCGGTATTACACTTAACGTTCGAGATGCTTATACCATTTTTTGCGCGATCGTATTGAAATATTCGAACTTCGAATAAAATAATTTAAATTTCTTTGAAATGAACTAAATGTAAAAAGTGACATTAATACTTCTCGATCAGTTTAAAATATAATTTGCATTTTGGTAAAATTGTTTTCATGCTATTTTTATCACTTTTTATATTGTTCTGTTCGATTCTGCATGTTCATTAAAAAATATCAATCTTCTTATTTTTTTGTTTCTCTTGTGTAATGAATGAAGTAATATATTATTCAGGACCACTTAAATGTATGTAGGGCTAAGACGTAGTTTACTTACCGACGTCTGAACGGTAAGTAAATCACTTACCGACGTGTTAGACTTTGAAACCACTAAACACAACCTACCGACCTGACAACCGATGCTGTAAATAAACAAAAAAGATCAATCGCGCAAAAAAAATTATGGAAATAATAGTAAACATTTATCCGAACAAATTCAAGTAGATCACCAGCACTGCGAATACCAGCTTTGTATAGAATTTTAATATAGCATCGGTGGTTCAGTGGTAGAATGCTCGCCTTTCACGCGGCGGCCCGGGTTCGATTGCCGAAGCATATGAATCGCTTCGTAAACGAGAAAAAGACTCAGGAGAGACAACACGCACGCAAGCACGGCACATAACGGAGCAACGTAACATTACGTAACGTAACGTAACGGTCAGATCTTCTGCGTCGCGACCCACGGTCGCTTAAACATAACCTGACGTGAAGAACTGAAGTTCCAAAAAGATGTCATAGTTGCAGTGTCAGATATTAATTCAGGGATAACCGATCAACAGGGGACGTAGGAAAATGGTATTGGACACTTCATAAGAGGAAAATAAAATAGCCATAAAAACGCCATTTGTACGTTTATGACAGATAAACGCCATCTTACCAATGCCCCGTAGCTTCTATAAACTTGTCAAACTATATAAAGTATTCTCCCAATGTTCAAATCCCAAAGTTAGGTAATACTCAAATCGGATTCAGGAATTCCTAAATGCAATTCAAGTTCCACCACGTGCCTGTAATGGTTGATGGGGGGTATCATTGGAAAACTTATTGAAATGTCACTTGTGGCTTATGCTTTTCTATCGGTTTACATAAAATGTATTTATTGAAACTTCGGTCAGTGACATTAGCGTCATTGGTGACTGTGAGTAAGTACGTCTTCCGAAATAATGAAAGTCTCACCAAATGAATGATGTATCTACCACATATCTGCTATAACTGACATTTTTTTTAGCTGAAATTCTACTTCACTCTCAACATGAGACAATTCGTGAGTAACCAGTGTTACATATCAATATTTTGCATCAAATGTTATACAGTATGTCACTATATGAGAGCCAGTGTTATGTAATTATTCACAAATATGTCCTAGAAATGTCATGATTGAAGGTTCAAATTTGATAGGTCGACACACAGAAATTTATTTATCAAGTTCATAGTGAATTATTTAACAAAGCAATTTCCGATTTAGGAGATTAAATGTAAATGAAACTGCAAATCTGTTCCCTCGGAAATTTGCAATTCATCAATTCATGGATGCAATGAGAGTCATTTGATCCCATTTTACCGGATCATTCTCGAGCGAACCGATTTATATATGCAGTATTTAATTTTTCGCCCACCTCACCGGAAAACCAATCATATAAACAAAAATAGGGCGGAAACTATTGTCAAGCATCCCAAGGGCGTAAACTTCATAACGCCACGTTAAGTTTTTCACCGTCAGAATTTTTTAATTAAACGTCAGTGAATGCCAAAGTTATTTGTTATATTTTTCTATTTATTGGTTTATTCGGTAGGAGTGAAACAGTTGTGACTCACACTTACAGGAAATGCTTTAGCAGCCCTTAACTATCAGCTTTTTTCGCCTTATTATTAAGCCTTATATTCTACTCTTGGGACAAAATATACTGTTTCCTACATTTAGCGACTAAAAACCTTATTTTGATCTATTGATGGCATTGATTAACTGTGCGAATCCCTCCTTGGGTGCTCTAGTCCTAGAAGTTTATATCTCCTATGAGTGTTCAACATTGGAAGAACCGACAATAAGGTTTCTTCATACAGGGTGTACCAACCTTACGACAAACTTCGATATATAGGTTATTTTCGTAGCGGCAATGTGTCTAACGTCTTTTTCTACTGTCACACTGACAGTTCTCGACAGGTCTGTACTTTGTTGTTTACGGTCAATTATCAGTAGTAATAACCCAAGGACATTGATAATTGTTCGAAAAAATTTTATGACAGATTTCGAAAGACCGACGCCGTAGGCGGAGGTCTGTTGCCAACAAGCAACAAGCTTGAGAAAGTTGTCATAAAATTTTTGAGCATTCATCAATGTCCGAGGGTTATTTGGATAGAAAATTTTTCACCAATTATAGAATTACAACCAAATCGTGACATTTCCAAATATTAAATATTTGAAACTTCAAAATCGAAATAAATGTGTCCATAGCAACGTGAAAACAGCCCATGGGCTGTTATCAGTAGTAATAACCCAAGGACATTGATAATTGTTCGAAAAAATCTTATGGCAGATTTCGAAAGCTTGTTGCTTGGAAACAGACCGACGCCGTAGGCGGAGGTCTGTTGCCTACAAGCAACAAGCTTGAGAAAGTTGTCATAAAATTTTTGAGCATTTATCAATGTCCGAGGGCTATTCGGATAGAAAATTTTTTGTTTGAGTATTACAACCAAATCGTGACATTTCGAAATATTAAATATTCGAAACTTCAAAATCGAAATAAATCAATATTATGTATCCATAGCAACGTGTGAAAATTGCCCATGGTCTGTTTTCAGTGTAATGTTGACATGATTGGCTGAGATTGTTCATGTGATATAAAATGAGGAAATTTGATTGGTTTTTGGAATTGTCAAAAAATTTTCAGTGTAATGTTGACATGATTGGGTGAAATTATTCATATGATGAAAAATAAGGAAATTTCATTTTGGTTATTGGAGCTGTAAAAAAATTTTCATTTATAAAAAGTGAAAATTAATCTTTTTGTTTTATTAACTTAAATAATACAAAAATATGCATGGATACACGGAAAAACATCAGCATTTTGAGAGTTCTGAAGTATTTTCAGTTAGAAAAAGAAGCTGGTAATTATTAATTTAATAGCCTTTTCGAATTTGGCTGATTTCGATCCTGATGATTTTATTTATAAAATTTAACGTTATTTATATGTCAAAATAGCTAATAAAATAAACGACATGCCGAAAACCCGGATATACGTTACAATCGATGACGCACACCAAGAAGCGTATTATTTCAACCATATACGATTATGAAGAACATCAAAAATAAAGTATGTAATGTTTGTTCAACCATCCTTTGCCGTTACGTCTATCTGGATCTCTCATTCAAGAAATGGATGGGACGGAATTATGACGTCATCAACGTATTTCTTAACTAATGTAGACGTAAATTTCATTTGTTACTTTTGACAGTTCAGTTGTCATATTTTGAAAACATTTCTCAACATATTATGTCATTGATTTTAATTTTGGGAATAGGTGTAAAACAACATTCAACTAATATAAGACAAACACGTAAAACAGCAGAATACGTCACCAATTATGACGTAACGGCAAAGGGTGGTTGAACAAACTCTAAAAATGTAATTCGCGTTCAATTTTTCGAAGTAATTGTCAAGTGGAAGCGAACTGGTTTTAACTATTCGGGAAAATATTATCTAATTATATCAAGACTAGAGAGCATTTATTTCGGTCAAAATTAACGAATAAGAAATAAAATTGAGTTAAAACATTAGGATTCGTGAAAAAAAAAGGTAGAACGTGTCGCGGGACACACGGTAGGAAGTTCCTTTTAAGCAAAAATCATATAATACATTTGACGTTATAGATAAACGATTTGCATATTCTTTGGTGGTACAGTAGTTAGCATACCAGACTCTCACGCGGTAGACCCGGGTTAGATTCCCCGTGAGGAAGTTTTTTTTATTGTTAATTTTATTTTCGAATAATTATTCTGCTTGATATTAATAACGACAACAGGTAGACGTTAGAAATATTTAGCAGAATATTCATTATTATAGATAATGGTACGGTACCCTTCATGAGGGAGTCCGACTGGCAACATCTACTTAGGTATAACAGCGTCGTATATTTAAAGAGGGAAACCGTAGCATTATACAAACTGGACATTCAAGAACTGTACGTTTACCACAAAAAAATTAGTGGAATCATAAAATTGAGTTGTTAAATATTCAATTTTAAGTCATATAACAGTTTATAGAAATTTTTATTTTCTAGATTTTTTCTTAAGTGGGTCGTAGGAAAAATATGCTGATCGACTCGTGTGGATTGTCCATATCGCACTTGAACGATTGAGCACTCCGCCTACAGCGTCGTGCTCAAACTTTGTCCTCGTGCGATATGGCCATCATATCCACACTAGTTGCACAAACTACTATTTTCATCAAAATATGCCCTTTTACATTTAAAAACAACCTGCCAAGTGTCAAATCAATTTATCCATCCATTTTAAAGTTATCGAATTAAAACATTCAAGTTTTCAAAATTTCAACACCTTGTTTTTCGAAAAGTAAATGTGCTAGACCCCTCAATCCTTATGTCATTTTGACAACCGATGCTGTAAAAAAAGTTCAATCGCGCAAAAAAATTATGGAAATAATAGTAAAGATTTATCCGAACAAGTTCAAGTAGATCACCAGCACTGCGAATACCAGCTTTGCATAGAATTTTAATATAGCGTCGGTGGTTCAGTATGAGAATGCTCGCCTTCCACGCGGGCGGCCCGGGTTCGAATCCCGGCCGGAGCATATGAATCGCTGCTTCGTGAACGAGAGAGAGATTAAGAAGAGAGCACAAGCAAGCAAGCAAGGCACATAACGAAGCAACGTAACATAACGTAGCGTAACGGTCAGATGTTTTGCGTCGCGACCCCCGGTCGCTTAAACATAACCTGACGTAAAGAACTAAAGTTCCAAAAGTCGCTTGCATATCCTTGAGTGGTCGGGTTGGGTCTGTGGGACCAGCAGCCATTTCGTTCTCGTACACCACTCTTGTTTTATATCGGAGCGCGTCGCAATTGTCAGTACCTTTTCGTCCGAAGGTCGAATATTAGTGAACCAAGGCGTGTGCGTTAGTGTCCAATAGTTCGCTAGTTATTTGCATGTTTGGTCTGTCAGACCCCACCCGACCATTTAAGTAACTTTGTAGCTTCGACAAGCACTTACTGCCCAGATCGAAAAACAAAATATTTTTGTGTCAAATGTCAAAAATGGCTATGCTTAGAGCATGTTCGTCCGATGTGCGAAGAATGCATTGAAAATTGAAGTGAGGATTAGGGTTTTTTCTACTTAATGTGAGAAAAGTGCATTTTTGTTAACCCATTTTTCGTATTTTATTAAGAAA
>CAJUYH010005740.1:0-22259 GCA_910591685.1 Galerucella tenella | reverse complement strand
TAAGATTTTAAAAGAACATAATTTGTTTCAACGTTATTATCCAACTTATTTGGTGCTTTTTTTGATTTCGAAAAACTTACCTAAAACACAATATTTTTTAAAATATATGGATAAAATTATTTTCAAGCATTCCCACTACAGTCACGGTGAAATGAACATTGGTTTATACGATTGGAACCAACAACGAACCGAAAAAGACTGATAAAGTTAGATTTTTATAGTACGAGGGATTGTAACTGTTATTAGTCTAATCAAGAAGTTCAAAAATAGAAATGATGCACATAAGAATAGAATGTTAGCTTATTAGATTCGGAATTATGTTTAGAGAAATATATAGAGAATATTTATTAGCACATGAAATATTTAAAAAATATATAAACTAATAAGGATGAAAATAAGTATTTCGTTTTTTGGTGATATATCGAAAAGTATCAACATTTAAGAATTTAAAAGAACATTTTCTCAAAGAGGAGAAAATTTCCAATAAAACAGTCAACTCCCTAAACTCTGTCTCCATTATTTATAAAACATGTCATATTAAATAATTTTTTTAAGGTAATTTAAAAATTAAAAACATTATGGTGTATTGATGTTGAATTCAAATTCTTAAAGTTAATTTTTCAAGAAATTAGGCAAATCTTTATTGTAAACTAAAAATAGTATATTTTACATCAAGGTGGTGAAGACTATTATTATTGACCGAGCACCAAAATTATTTCTCGAGTGGCTTTGCCCCGAACGGAATTATAAACGGCTTATAAAAAATGCCTTCACCACCATTGTGTATATACAGTTTTTTCCAGTACTAGCCAAATTTAGGACAAAAATTGAAAATAGTTTACAAACGCACGACGAGAAGTGTTTACTCCATCGTCTGACTGACAAGTACACTGTCAGTTTTCGATATATTATGAACGTACTCCCTATGTCATCAGTCATTTTAAACTAATGGCATTTTTATTCAAATAATTTTATCTTGATAGGTAATTTCAAGCAGCAAATATGTTAAAAACAATCTCCTGGGTATATAACATTATATTGCACAATTATTTGTTAAACTACTATCCCTGAATTCTCAAAATATTCGAATTTGTCCATTATTGACCTAGGTTAATAATAGAAAACATTATTAACCACTAAAAGAGAAATTCAACTTCTCAGTTGGCTAGAAGAAGCAATAATTGTCAACTTCACAGTTAGTAGTGGAAAAAATGTTTAAACCTTCCTATATATAAATGCTTAACAAGATCAAGTCATGAAAAGTTTCAAAAACTTTTATACTTATAAGCGAATGCCGCAATCAAATAATATACTAAATTTTTGTTACTTGCCACTATACTATTTCAAATTGACATTAAATATAATGAGGTGTACTGATATCATTGGAAATATAATCCAAATGATTAACGTATTTACTAAAAAATGTTTATAAAGTAGGTACAATCAAGTCCAGGTACCTACATTTTTTTCCTCTTAAGTGGTAAGGTATCTACTATTAAATTAGATATAATAGATAGATCGGGAAATTCCAGTTTTAATATCAGTAGACAACTTGAGTACGTACAAAAACCAGCACTTGAAAATTAAAAAAACAATATTGGAAAAACCGTTATACCAACGATCTATTGTTTGAGCCATCCTGGTCTACATTACAGGCTGTGTATCAAGAGCAGAAAGTAGAACCTTGGCAATCTGTCGAGACTACCAAAAGACTTTCTGCCCGAAATACACACAAGATTTTTTCTACGATCACACCAAAATAAAATTAATTGCCATTGTTTGTACTTAGCAGTTTCCAGATTGCAGTTTCGTGTACCTATGTACGTAGGCAACACTTATTACATTAATGTCAGATATTTTTTAGATTTCCCTAATTCTCATTAAATTATTACGGAAAATACTGTTGGATGCTTTAACATATTAGAAAATCAACTAAAATATTTTATTCTACAGTTTATATTGAAAAAGCTACTAGTTCTTTTTTATCTATTAATTATATTAGGCGTGCGCCAAAGTTACTTTCTGCTTAAGAGCGCCAATAATAATTTTGACAGCTCGCGGAATTCAAGGCACAAAAGACGACTTTCGATAGTGGTCATAGAAAAAAGTTATTTAATAGGTCGCAAGTTATGACGAGATCATAGAAAATATTTTGACAGGCCTACCACTTCCTTCCTTTAAAGATATTAACATGGATTTAAGTATTTTAATAATTATCCCATTGTGGCTTACTATAAGGACCGGTTTTACAAAAGAATAAAACTAGTTGGTTTTACGATGCTTTTTTACACCGGTATAACAATTATTGGAGTAAGAATTGCTATACCGATGTAAAAAAGCATCGTAAAACCAACTAGTATTATTCTAGGTATAAATTCTGATATAACTTTAAACCCAGAATAACTATACCTAGTATAAATCTCTCTTGTAAAACCGGCCCTAAGTCAGTTGTGTTATTGTAGTAAGCAGTGTAAGTAGCTTCATTTTCTCAACTTTTGGTTAGTTTTAAGCATGGAGCTACTATTAAGAGGAGATGACACAGTCGACTATCTTATAATAGGAAAGTGGTATCACATGAGTGACATTGTGGTGTTAGCAATATGGCGTCGACGGCAGAGCCAAGAACCTCTTTTCACAAATTTCAACCACATATCTCTTATTGATGGAGTTCTACAAACATTGAATATAATATGAAGTTAAATAAAACTTATTGAAGCACAAAGAAATATATTTCAGTACAATCCTGTTTCGATTGTTTACTAACCTATGATATGTTGTTCCTGATGATTTTTTCGTATTTACACTATCTCTACTTGTACAACTTCGTGAAGCACAAGAAACCATTATTGTTCAATTATTTAATTTATTTAATTAGTAAAAAACGACACTAACATAAAGAAAATCCAAAAATACCCAATTCACATCCACAAAACAATACTAATGTCAAGTTGACAGAGAAGTGGTAGTAAAATGGCGAAACCGATACCACTTTTATGACAGGCGTAGCGACTCCTCTCAATACTAGCTCCATGGTTTTAAGTATCTTCATAGTATCACAAGTAGATCTTGGTCTATCTGGATATCTTGTAAGAAATAAAGGACATGTTCTAGTAATAACTCTGTTGTTACATTTTCCATGAAATAAAAGTAAAATTACGTAAACTGCACTATACTTTCATCACTTTTCCATAAACCCTGTTTACTGTAAAGCAGTTTTTACAGGTTACCAATTACCTTGAACTTCTTACTAAACCCGATAAACATTTTTTTGGTATTAACAAAAATAATGTATTCAGTCAAAATATACAGGGTGTGTGGGGGGAAGCTGGCTTGGAAATAAATCCTTCAGCAACAGATTTTTTTTTCAGTATTTTATAATTTTTGAATATAAGTATATATACAGGGTGAATCACGACCAACAGGAAGGAGGTTTATAGCGACACGGTAAAAGTCTTAAAATATTTGTACATTTATAAAGACTACATTTTAAAATTATTTTGAAATATACAGGAAGTTCCAATAAAGTTTGACGTATCAAAGTTATATTTTTTCCTATGAGACACCCTATATTTTATTGCATTTTCGTATTGCCCCTAAAAAATAAAATACTTCTCCATAATGGTTCCCTATACCTAAATACAGAGGGTTCAGAGTTATGCTGACTTTTTTAAAATGTAAACATTCCGAAAAAAATTAATAACCCATTGATATAACAAATTCTAGCAAATTTTCTCTTACATCTAAATAGTTGGACATTCGTGGAATGTATTCCACGATTGAGTACTAAGCATCTCTTTACAGGGTGTTCAGTATTTTCAGTTTCATTATAACATTATTCAATGTGTAATATCGGGCTTATTTTAAATGGAACACTCTGTATTTCAATAATTCACCATGTTCAAAAAAATGTCGCCTTTCGAATGATATGAGGGTGACCTATACCTAGGTATTATACTTTTCGTGCAATTTACAATTTTCTTAAATTTTATTTTTAAAACATCTGCTATTCTATCTAAATTTTAAACTAATTTTCTTGGCATTGTTGTAAATAAAACAGTGAAGTTGCTAATAAATATGCACACTTGTAGTTGCTGAGGTACACTAGCAATAGTAAAATAACCGGCAATATCATGCCACTCAAAATATTTTTTATGAATTCGCCATATAAGCCAATTTTCATAAAATGATGATACTATATAATTTTGTCGTGACACAACCTGTATGCCAAGTAATAAAACTGGTTATTAAAGTTATTTCTGTGCAGCCATTTATTATTGAAAAGTGACATTTGTAAATACCAATATTTCTGATAATCAATATGCCATAGTAACGTATAGGTTATAAAAATATAGGTTATCTAAACTTTAAAAATTTTCTTTGAACAACCAGCATACGCATACTTCTATTAACATACACAATGACTAACGTTAACAAGGAAACCAAATAAAAAAATATACCTACTTATCAGATCACGTTACCCGTTGAATTATTAACATTAGCCCAACTGATAAATAGGCCAAATAAAAATAAATATCAAATTGCATGGCCTTGCTACGTTATCGATGAATTAATATGATAAATGGTAAGCCAAAAAGTTCATTAAAATTGCAGAGTCGTCTAAAATAATGTACTTGTTATCATTTGAGAATGTGCTTACAGGGTGCGGCAACAATTTATCGTAGTTTTATAATTTTTATAGTGTATACAAAGCTTAACAAGTACTGACATTTTGGCTTAGTATACTCCACAGGGGTGGGCAAATAATTTAAGCACAAGACAAAATTAAATTATCAAAATGTGTCCAGGGCCAGAGGACTGTACCGCGTACGCTGTGCACACGCGAATATTTTGGTTTTTTTTCAAGAAATTTTTTTGACAACAATATTGTAAGTATAATTTTAAAGCATTTGGACAAAAATAAAGCCGGATCCGGCCCATGGGCCGGCTTTTGCCCACCCCTGCCTTAGATATACTAAGTAACCTTGTTCATTTAGACAAGGATACTTATGGCGTGCCGTTTTGGTATTTAATAACATCGTTTTAAAAACAAAAACAAAAATATCTCTTCTTTCAAAAAAGTTTCTTCCCTAATTATTCTGTTAATGAATTAAAATTATGTTTTTCATAATAATAATACAGGAATTTCCTTTATGAAAAACATAATATAAATTGCCGATTTAAAATTATGAAAAACATAATAGAAATTCAATTTCCATTATGTATTGAGGTTGCCTATACTAATCTAATGCAAGTATCTGAAATCGGATAGTAAATGCATTACTGCAGAATAGGCAACCTGAATACACAATATAAATTGAATTTCTATTGTTTTTAATAATTTTAATTCTTGAATTTTTATTATGTTTTTCATAAATTAAAATCGGTAATTTCTATTATGTCTTTCATAATATAAATTCGTGTATTATTATTATGAAAAACATAATTTTAATTCTTTAACAGAATAATTACGGAATAAAAATGTTTGAGAGAAGAGATATATTTTTTTTTCCTCTTTTAAAACGATGTTATTAAATACCAAAACGGCACGCCATAGATACTTGATTGATTGCCTAATTTTGATTCAAAGCGACAATAGCCAACTTATATTTTTACCAAAAATAACTTTTTGAGATAAAATTTAGTGTCTATTGATAAATAGGTACTTTTATAGGATGTCCCATTTGAAAAAAAAAACTGGCAAAACTTCATTTGAGGTATTTTATTATAATGTATTTTAGACCACCCTCAGGTAGAAGTGGGTGAATTGAGGCTAAGCCTGTGGCAAAAAGCGCTTACTGCGCTACCTCTGCTGCAGGCAGCCATCAATTATGCAATTGAACCCAGGTTTGTGTTTAATAAACCCTACAAAATATAAATAAGAGAGAACACAGAGTCAGATGCTAAAAATGCAATGCGCATATATACAGATGGCTCAAAAATGAAAGAAGGCTTAGAATGTGGAGTTTACTCCAGAGCACTAAGCCTAGGGATTACCTAAGTGGGGAATGGGAAACAATATCAGCGAGGTTCAATCAGAACTAACAGGTATCTCAATTGCCACAAAAGAACTAACCAGAAAAGAAAACATAACAATCTGCACTGATAGTAGACAAGCCCTATTAGCCTTGAACAGACAACGTGTTATATCGGGGCTAGTACTAGAGTACCACCAAGATTTAGCTAACGCCTCGGCAGATAACAATATTATCCTGAGGTGGGTTGAAGGGCACGACAGGAGTAAAGGTAATCGCATTGCCGATTCTTTAGCCAAGGAAGTGGCAGGACTAAAAATTGTAGGACCCAGTGACACCTACGGCCTAACGATTTCGACAATTACGGAACTAGCCAAACGTTACACACATGCTCAATCCCTTAAGAGATGGGATGGAATCAAAG
The DNA here is from genome assembly GCA_910591685.1 of Galerucella tenella. NCBI lineage: Eukaryota > Metazoa > Arthropoda > Insecta > Coleoptera > Chrysomelidae > Galerucella > Galerucella tenella. The sequence goes on along the minus strand of CAJUYH010005740.1, from coordinate 15,863 downwards.
GAAGCAGTCTTGCCAGGATCATCCTGAGCGAACTTGGGAAGCTGGCGTCGAAGAAATATTTGGCGATGACCAGGAAAAATCTACTTTTAACAGTAGGATTTCTGACTGGCCGCTGTCAACTAAGGAAGCACCTCCATACTATGGGGCTAGTAGACACACCTCTATGCAGGATATGTGAACAGGATGATGAAACTGTCTGGCATGTCTTATGCGAGTGTCCGGAGTGTGTGTTCGGTGGGTCTTGGCCTACACCTGCCTGCCGATATAAAGGAGATGTCTCCTAGTGACCTGTGCACCTTCCTGGGAAGGACAGGATGGACGATGACCTAGGACAACTCCTCGGGAGGATGTACATGTACAATAGGTCACATGTGGCCCAAGTGCTATGAGCCTAATCTCACCAGTCACCCTCCCTACTTTACAGATACAGATAGACCACCCTGTAGAAAAAAAAATGTCAAGTGAGTTGGACTTTTGTTTTTGTACTTTGGTAATTTCAAAATTTTTCCTAGTTTACTGGTGGAACATCCTGTATACACATGAAAATCATTTTAAAATACCACCAAATAAACAAATTTTAAACAAATGTTTTAGACAGTTTTCCCGAATCATGTATGAGGTCATACTGTAGCCAAAATTATGAAATCGTAATTGATAAGGATCAATTTGTGGATTTTACAATGACGGTAAGATAAGAAAAATAATAAATTAATTTTAAAGACATACATTATATTATTGCGTATAGTTTATCTCAAAGTATATCATATTCGCTTTTGACGGCAAAGGATGTATGATAAAAATACAAAAAGATATATTTTTTGTGAATTTGATCCTTTTAAAAATAGTTTTAAATAGTCCGCCACTGGCGATCTCTTCTACAACAGCTATTGGCTGGCTATTGGCCATATGATTTATTGCAATTAGCCCATTAATTTTATGATTGTCGGCAAAAGTCGAAGCAAAAGTGAAGACGATATATTTTGAGACAAACTATATCTCCAAAAACCAATACCAGAGGTGTCACCGAACAATTTATTTGGTCCTATATTTTTTTAAATGCCACTTTTTCACCGAGAAGAAATCTTTCTTTTTCAAAAAATGTATAATTTATTTCAGTTTAATCGAAAAATTTTTGATTAGATTCATCTTTAAAAATAGACAAGGAATACGGTTAAACCTCGGATTAAACTTTATTATTAAACAGTGTATGAATCGCGAAAGCTATGAAAGTTTTAAAAATTTTGTCACCCATACCATTCGAAAGAGGACATTTTTTTTATTCATTTAAGTAAATCATATTTATCACTTAATATAATACAAGGAGTAGGTACAATAAGAAAATATAGATTTCGTATGCCACACTTTATCGGGACATCCTGTATATTTCAAAACTTTTACTGTTTCGAAATAATCATCCGACCCCTTGGTCGTGATTCACTCTGTATGCTAAGTATGAATCATTCTCTCAAATTGCTTTGAAGATGGAATTTTCCTAATTGCAAACATATTATTTACATTGGAAAAGTTTTAAAATAAATTATTTATGAAATTTGTCAACAGTGGGCTGTTAAACCGTTTTTGGTATTTTATTAAAATATATTAGTACTTCCTTGCAAACATTAATTTAAGTACTTCAAGAATATTTCAGGGGAAAACTGGAAATTGAGAATTCCTAAATGTTTGCAACTTTCACTACACATACGTCACAAACCTGAAGATGAAGTTAGCCACTTTATGTTTCATGAATTAATATCCAGTTACACAAAAACATTAAAAATAATTGATTCTTATTATGATTTTATCCACAACTAACTATCCAACATTGAGAAAACATTATATTTTTGTTAAGTTTAACACCTAATTGGATAATAACTATAAATTCAATAAATATATAAACTACAATTTAATTTGCCTGTCATATAACAAAAATGAAATAATGCATCGTATAAAATGTCCTTATAAGCCGTAGAATAAATGTAATGTGCAATAAATCATTTCCCGCTTATTTAAATAACCTTGTATAACAATATATTAATATAATATCACACCTGTTACCGTTACTCCCACCATTCACGATTTTAATATTCGATTAAGTAAATTTCAAATTAGCGAAATCATTTAAATACAAATTTAACCGGAATGATGACAAAAAAGAGACACTAAACTAACCTCACCTGATCATTCACACGTGGTATTAAAAATAAAGTAACTTGTTGCTTCGGAAAAACACTTTACATTCAGCAGATTCAATTACTCCACCCCAATTGACTCTATTCAGTAATAAGTAGGTACACACTCCACGACGCACTATTTGTTACCTACTGAATAAAAAACGACGGAATTTCAGCCATACCATCAATGATAGAGCTTTGCCGGCTTTCAGTCTGATTCAGAAGACGGATTATTTAAGGTTTGGAACAGTACCGGTTTCAGGAGATTTCGTAATGTGCGAAACTATTTCAATCAAGAAAGGACATTTTAAATATACAGATGGAGGTTACTTTTAATAACTTGTTTCATTAATTTATTACGTAAGATGATTTAGGAGGGGAGGGAGATCAACGATGTCTTCTTGTTGCTTAAAAGAGGTTGGGGTAGTCTTGATAATTATTACGTAAGGTAAGATCACAAAAAGTAAAGTTAATTTTGTAATTTGAAACAGTGAGTGCGATTGGGTAAAAGATTTCAGGTGTTAAAAAAGAAGAAACGTCAACCATATAAACGAGGCGAGGCAAATAAGTTCTGAGTCGTATCGGAATCGATGTTGGATGGGTGGTTAAGACTGGGAAAACTTTTAGTTTTATCTTAATATAGGTATGATGACTTAATAAGATCTTTAAATAATTTTTATCATATTCAAAAAAACTGGTGGCAAATTATCTGTTTGTCCAGAGTGACATGAAGGCTAAAGCGGTCCCTGGTCTATTGTCAATAAGCCTTAAGTGAAATTTTTACGACATGTACCTACTCTGTAATTGTAATTAATTAATTTTTTGGGAAAGTACTACCTATGTACCTAAATATAATTATTTTTAAAGTACACGTAATTACCTACAAATTATGTCTAATAATGATATTTGTCTTGAAAAATCCCATAAAATAACATTTTTGATTTATAGTAATATGTTTAAAACCGGTTCTGTCTATCGCCAAATTTGCACGTGTTTAGTTCTGGTCACGTGCTTTCCCCAGAATGCGAGGCTATCGCTATCTTTCTTTACCTCACTGTCATTCTTTGTTTCTATTACATCATAAAATGTGTGTTGCGTTGCCAGATTTTACACATTTTAAGCTTTTATGAGATAATAAAAGTTATTTTTATATTATGAAGTGAAAGAAAAATGAATAATAAAAAAGTTCATGCTATGTCAGAATCAATGTATATAATATTTATAAGCAACATTTTATTATTATGTGGTAGAGCTGGAAGTAACGAAAATAAAAGATTACTTTTCAGTAACGCGTTACTAGTGACTTCGTTACTTTTCTAAAGAATCTTAAAACCGTTCCTTCGTTACATTAAGCGTTATTTTTTTCTTGTAAGGATCCCAGTTTATAATAATGTTTGTGTTGTAGTTGTTTGGTTTATATTTTCAGCATTTCCTCACTCTTTTATCGTTTAGCTGGCAACAGCGTTTTCCGGGTTCAGTTTCAGCAATGGAGAATTGAGGTTAGAGTAAGTTTCATTCAGGTTTTGTTTTCGCTTTCAGTAATTTATCCTGAATGTGGTTATGTTTGACTTCTTAACTAAACCAAATGTGGAATGTGCAGAATTTCAAAGATAAAGTTAATTCCTACTTCCACTTACCTTTTATAGCATAAAATAATATCGTTTGCTTTAATTAAATGAAAACATGTTTCGGTTCGGACTAAATAAAATCTAATAGGTATTTAAATAATATTCTTGAACGTAAAATATAAATATTTCGATATATAACTTATAAATAACACCATTAGTCTAAATTAGGTCATCTTAACCCTGTGAAATTAAGGGAGTGGTGGGGTGGTAGGAGCTGATGGTAGTTTTGTCACGAAATATCAAACGATCATTGTATCACCATTGTATCGTTTTGCATTTGGTGGTTTTGTTTTCACAGAGGCGTACTTACTATAGGCATATACTACATTTTAAACTGAAACCTGCGGCTGGGCATGATTCGTTAGGTACCTACCTTTTGAATTAGGCAGCTGCAATAATAAATTATTTATTTTCCATTTTCTATTTATCAGCCGATAATACTTAAAGGTAATACAGTAGTTGAATATTGGAGTGATTAGAGTACTCAATAAAAGTTTTATCAAATTTCTATGATGCATGTAGAATATAAAACCTTTTTATGTGGAAAGTTCAAAAGGTAAAACGTCGACTGCGTCCGGCTGCATGTTTCTAGTTTCAAAGTCATGAAGAAGCATCTAAGTACATCTAATTGATTCTTTTTAAAGTGAAAACTTGTTCAGGCGCGTCGAACACTTTTTTTGTGTGCAGAAAAATCATGGATTTTCCTCATCCTTATCGTTTTATGCAACACAGCTACTTTTGCTTATGCAACACAATTAACAATAAGGCGTATATAGTGTTGCATTTCTTTGCAGTTCTCATGGTATGTGGATGAAGGTTTCTTCCACAGAGTACACCACAGATGGTGTACTCTGTGGTTTCTTCTTTCATGCCACAGACCACATGTTCCATGCCACAGAATCTACATTCTCCTTCCTCCTCCTTGAGCTTTTTTCAGGTGCACCAATGTCCCGACAGGATACCTGCAGTGCAGTTTTACCACGTGTACTCTGTGGTTTTACTTTGAATTGTGTATTCATTAGGGGGTTAGTCACCCAGCAGAATTTTTGATTGCCTTACTAGATCTTCTATTTTTTGATCTTGGCTTAATGAGGCTTACAGCTACAAGCTGCAATGATATAGTTCGGTCACCAGACCAGAAGAGGGATTGAAAAACTTGGTTTGAGATTTGTACATTGAGTTGCCTTTCTATCTTGTTTTAGTAACCTTGACCATAGATAACATACCTTGACCTACACAGTTGAATTCAAATTTTACTGGCCATATTTATAACCTAAGTTTTTATAAGAATAATCTAAAAAAAGTGAATTGGAAATTTATATAATTACAATGAGTACGCATCAACAGATATTAGAATGGATAAGAAAATTGGGATACGATGGCGAATTTCCTGAAAGTTTTGATAAAATTTGTAATAACTCAACTTCGTTTATATGGGACCAACTTACCCAGAATGTCAGATCTAAAGTTGAAGTCGATAATATAAAAACCAATATTTTAGTACATAGCTTGAAACAGGCAGATTTAAATTCCAATAAATCATACAAATCGAAATGTTCTTCCGAAGATGTCAGTACGTATTTGAAAAAAAGGGATTTAGAACAAACTATTGCAAAAATCAATTATTCCATAACAGAAAAACAAGCCATGAATCGGAGCTTAATACAACAAAATAGTATCAAACAGTTCACCATAGAAAAATTGAAACTGAAGATCAAAGAAAATGAAGAACGAGAATTCCTTCTTAGAGAAAAAATGAAAGTGCTGGATACATATATGCTTGAAGCAGAAAATATTTATAATTTTTCTATGACTTGTGCTCCTGCCGAAGTAAATGAAACACATAATCCGAATGATATTACGCATACTTTAAATGAATGCAAAGCGATGTTGGAAGAGAAGATTAAGCAGCTACCACTATCAGGAAGGAATATATCTTATAGACCACTGCTTTCTGCACAAAAATCAAGTAAGAAAAACAACACCTTTGAGCATTACTTCTGCTTAACTGAAAAACGAACTGCTAAAAAAATTAAAAAGGTTGTTCCAAGGACAGAATCTTCTAGTACAAATAAAGTAAATAAAAGACTATTCCCTGAAGTTTGTGATAAAATCAAGACAAAACCAAACATGTTAATAGATATGTCTAATAAACGGGAGTCTTTAGAAATGCACATTGAAGACAATGATGATGAAAACTTTTTAGTGGATTTAAGTAAAGCTTCATTTTTAACAACTCTACCTAGTTTCCAGCACTCATTTTCCCCCATGTCAGATTTGAATAGAAATAACACAAATGGTCAAATAAACAATGAAACTTTGTTGAAAATGGTTTATAAAGATGCTGTATCTAGTGAGATTACACAATTATTACACAAGTATAGCCGACCTAGTATCTGGAATGTTTTTAAATACCTTGATGATGATATACACTTCCATATTTCAAAGAAAATGAACTTCCGAGATATTAAAATATCTAACGATGGTAGACAGAAATCGGTAGAGTTAGCAAAATTACAAGCTTTGCACATCAAAACAGAATTTAAACTATTGAAAAATAACATTGTGTTGAAACAGTTGATTGAAAATGTTAATAAAAAGAATGAAAGTTTGAATTCTTCACTACTTAATTATGGTTATCCATCAAACCTGGTGGATAGTTTGCAGAAAAAGCTTCAATTACATGCAGAAGATGCTGGGTTAGATTGTTTACTTGTAGTTATGAAAAGAGAAATTAACAATACTCAAAATTCTTCAAAAATGACAGACATTCATGAATTAAATAAGTCATTGAAGGATATTAAAGAAGAAGTTTCCTCTAAAATAAATGATTTATCCCATTTCCTCACTTTGATCCAAGAAATATTCACAGCTATTCATCGTATCAGAAATACAACATCTGCTTGTGTCCGAGAAGTAGCACCATTTACCAGTGATTTAACGTGGTGTTATCTTCTTCAAGAAAGTATCAATTCCAAAGAAGTAAAAATATTTGAACAATTTCCTCTTGAGTACAATAAAAAGTTCATAAAAACAGACCCGTGTTTGTACTATCGAGATTTCCATACTGATAAGTATTTACTAAACCAAGAAGTTGATGATGAAAATCTTGGTATGTTAAGTAGTATACTAGGCAATCCTTTTAGCCCTCCGGAAACTATTATGTACAATATTTTATGTTCAAAGTTGAAATTGGAAGCTCTAAAGAAACTCAAACCAGTGGAAAATAGAAAGCCATTCAAAAAGCATTCTCTTGAAGAACTACAAAGTAAAGAGTGTACAGTGGAGGCTGTAGAACAGCTTAATAAATTGATTTGTTCGTCTACTTCTAAAAAGACATTATCTGCTGCTGATGTTTCTACGAAAGTGATGAATATGTGGAGTGAAATGAATTTCAATCAGTTTATTTCGCCGAAAATAAAGGTCAATGGGAAGGATTATCAACATTTTGAGATGATGTATGATAGATTTTTTAGTGGTCTGTAGAAATGTGTTTATTGTCTTATGTTTATATGTTAAGGTCTATCTTTAATTAAATAGTTTTGATAAAAGAATCTTTTTTTTATTACCTTGTTGGTGCTTTGTTTAACAACAATTTTGTATTACCTATATCATAAAATTTTATAGCTAAGTTTCAAAATTTAAAAACTCCTTCAGAATTTGTAAAATACTGCAAATTTTAGTGATATAAATCAAAAATTGAATGAATTCTTCATATTTTTGTTGGGTCTTATTTTCACAATATACAGGGTGTAACAAAAAGGCAGGTCATAAATCATACTACATATTCTGGGGCTAAAAATAACTCGATCCAACCCAAGTTACCCTAGTACAAATGTGCATGGAAAAAAGGAATCCTTGAGGGTGCAATTAGATATCGTCAGAAGCCATTGCTTTTCCAGAATATTCGGTTTTCGTTAGTAAAACGGTGCATTCAAGAAAATGGGGGCCATTTCGAACATCTAATAAAATCTACACATTTGTAAATGAATAAGATTCAATCAAAAATTTGGGACCCTCGAAAAACCTCAAAATTCATTGACTTTAATTATTTTTGTTACTCGAAATTTTTGAAGCATAATGAAAAATAGGCCGTATCTCGATAAAAACTGATAATTGTAAAAAGTACTAGGTGGCAAAAAAGTTTCAAAAATTGTAACGTACACAACATTTTTGGGGAGGTTTAGGGGATCTCAACTCCCATAAAATTTTAACGGGGTGCAATAATTCCTTAATTTTTTTTAAGATGCTCTAATCATAGATAATATAACACTCTAATCACAAGAAAGCCACTTGTCATTTTTCATTTTCGAAATATTTGAAAAAATCAATTTTCATTTGCTAACTTCGAAGGGTTTTAACTTTTTTCGCATGCACATTTGTACTAGGGTAACTTGGGTTGGATCGAGTAATTTTTAGCCCCAGAATAATATGTGGTATGATTTATGACCTGCCTTTTTGTTACACCCTGTATATAAGTAATGAATATAATGAAAAAAAGATTGCCGAAACCAGGGATCGAACCAGGGACCTTTAGATCTTCAGTCTAACGCTCTCCCAACTGAGCTATTTCGGCTTATAAAAGTACGTAACAAAAAGCAATACAAAATGACTCGTCATTTAATCACTTTATACTGTATCAATGGCGGATAGTACCAAAAGGCACGCAAGATAAACATGGCGAAGATTCATACATAATTTAGCGTATTATCATTCATTCGACCATGCATTTTGTGCTATCCTTATGTACACAATGATTTCTATTGGAATAGGCAACCAAACATACATGTTATCTTTCATTAATAATTAACCTCCACGCAGGAATAGACCTATAAGTTGTGAATGAAATTAGTCGCGATTTTTTCAAAATTAATTAACTGTCGAATTTTGAACGATTTGCGGAAAAATAGTATGTTTACCCATAGTGTTTACCTCGTAGGGAGCCACAATCCTTGAATTTTCACAGTCGTGGTTAAATTACTATTATTTCAAATTTTTTTGACAATGATATTATCAAAGTTTCCTTTCGCAATGCTTGAGTTCAAAACTATGTGCCGGAACCATGTAGCCATTCTTTCAATTCTTCGGGATAAATATAAACTACAGAGAGAGATCCTACTACAGATTATACAGAGTGTTTTGAAAATCAAATAAAATACCAAAATATGTATACAATGTTTACTTAACAGCTTACAAACTTTACCTATTAATTTCAACAATACTTCATTTTCTTATTAAGGACAACCTCCACAAGGCATACAGCAGGAGCAGCTGCGCAACCATCAGTAGGTCCACAGGGTTCGCATATGGACCTCCACTACATGGTCCTAACAAGCATCAGGTGGACAACAAGGAGAGCAAGGGGGAATAGGGCATGGACACGGACAAGGTAGTTGGGGATAAACTGGTACAGGCCTTAAAATTTGCGTCGGGCAGGAAGGTTGTCCTAGAGGAACGCATGGTACAGGCATTAACGGAGCGCAAGGACAACTCGCGATGCATGGAATCGGACAACAGCAATCAGCCATTTTTATGGAGTTTAAAGTTTGTGTTACTTTCACTGGAAATTTAGAGCTTTTGGTTTTGTTTTGACAGTTACTATAGGTTATTTTAGAACATTATAATCATGGCTATGTTTGATACAAATGTTTTGTAAGGCCGATCCCATAGACAAAATAAAAGAGACGGATTGAAGCATAGGCGGTATTGGACATAACGTTTCTGCGCCGCCACCCGCGCATCGAGTCGCTACGGTCGCGAGAACTACAAGAATTTTTACATAAGGAGAATGGAATAAAATACTTTAAAATATTATAAATTACCTTTCACTTCAACATTTTGCCCTTAATGTCGATGAATATCATCGATTATCCTAGTATATTAACTTTTAAGTCATTAAAAATGAAAATATACAAAATCAATCATACTTTGGTTGATGTGAATCTGGCTTCTGTTTGTCAAAGTCAAAGTGAAAATGTCAATAAGAAATATACATAAATATTATACAAATGGTGAGTAGGATTTAAAATTAGAGGATTTCAGTTCTAATAAAGGAAATAAAAGTAAGTGAACCTTTAAAATGTCATCACTAAATATAATTCGTCATGTATTGTAATATTGTAATAGTAAATATTTTTGGCCACTTCGCAATTTGTAGTAAGAATAAAACATTTCTCAAATCTCCATTTGATATTAATCAAAGTGAACAGTGCTACAAGAGTTTAGAACATCCTTCTACATCCAATGATCAAAGGTTGTGTGAAGATCATTTTGATAATAATGCATTTATTCATTATGCAAAATAATTATTAAATTTGTTTTACCTTTGTAATCCTTACATCATGCATCATAACATAATACACCACCAAAAGTAGTTGAACATAATAATAATACCCAAGCTTTTGAAAATAACTTATTGCCTGTATTAAAATGAAAGCTTATTTTTTCTAACTCAAACTCAATTTGGAACATCTAACTAACAAACTATGTTTGGAATCTAGTACTTTAAGTAAAATAAATGAAACTTAGTGTAAATAATCCATCTCTCAAGAAGAATGTATTATATTAATAAAGATCTGAGTTATTTCAAAATTAGATCCAGCAGGTTTAGATTTTATATCCTTGCCCAGTAAATCTACTTTACAGTTACTTCTACGATCAGTGCCATTTGAAACTGGAATTAATAAAGCAATTTTTGATAGGCTTAAAGAAAGGGTTGTGAAAATGAAGCATATTGATGAAAATTGTGTCTTGTTATTTGATGAAATAGCTTTATAAGAACAATTCACTTTGGATGTGTCTAGCGACAAAGCTATAGGCATAAAAATTGGAATTCTACTGAGGATAGGGTTAAACTTAGCACAAAAAAGTTTGTCACCTTATAAATTAAAAAATAATATGAGTAGTAAGAGAACTAGCAAATAAAAATAATGTTTTTTCTTTGTAACTTACGGTACTGTGTTTTATTTATTTTGTTTCAGACCTGTTCCTGCCTTCATAGAAATGGAGAATCTACTTTCTTTTTTGTTGTTTTTGTGAATAATTTTAAAATAATGTGCATTTTAATGTGATATTGGATTTTCTTTCCTAAATATAAAGTAAGTTTAATAAAAATATGTTATTTTTTGATTCATAATATATAAATATTTGATAAATTGATGGTAATATAGATGTGGATTATTCGTTATGTTATTATGGCAGTTTAATAAAAATTTTAAATTTGTGTTGATTTCTCATTTATCTAAATTATGTGTCTTAAAATTGTTTATTAATTATAATCATTTCATTAGAAAAAATAAAATATAATTTTATTTTTCGTAATGAAATAATTATATAATAAACAATTTTTAGACATATGGTTTTAAATGAAACTAACTGTTTTTAAATGACTCCACAATATATTTGTAAAAATCTGTAAATTGCAAGTAAATTGACAATTGTTTCGATATAAATATCATCATCAGAATGACAGAAGTTACTTTTGACATGATGTATACTTGATATATATTTGGCTAGTCCAAATAGTGCCCTATCTAGTGATTGACTTAATATATATGAATAGAAAAAAGAAGAAGATTTTACAAATAGTAGCTTTGATATTATTAGCCCTATGGGGATATTCTGGATATCTTTGTCCCATTTAAGATCAGTATAACTGTGCAATGATATAGGAAACCAGGAAAACTATATCTGCTGATCTTTACAATTATTACTTAAGAAGACAGTTTAATAATGGAGAACTTCCTAGATTCAGCTGTTCATTGAGGACTTCATATTGTGGGTCTGTTAAGTGTCTTCTAATTTCTAACGACATATACATTATTTGAAAACCCTTATTTTACTGTGATATATTTTCACTATGTTCAAAGGAGTGAAAGTCAGCCGTCCCAAAAGAAGATTATTGACAAAAGATATGCGTGTTATTGGTTTTCCAGAACCGGTGAGGAAAACAATGTACGATACGGTAGTGGAAAATTTCAAGACAGCTCAGAGAAGCACGTTTCTACATCGGATAATTTACGTAGGAGAACACGATTTTCCTAAATTCAGCTCTGCTATGGGAGATTATTTCGGAGATACTATTTCTAAAGCAAATCAAGCCTGGAATATTTCTGAAACAATAACTGGAATTCTAATACAATATGCTCGCTATTTCATACATATGATTGAAGGAGATGAAGATTGCATTATATTACATTTAAAGCTATTATTCCAAAACCAAGAGAAACTAAAGCATATATCGAATATGAAGCTTCTACTCCAAATCGCTCACATAAATGACAGACTCTTATCGGATTGGTCATTCTATTACGCAACTCCTTCCAAGCTTTTGGAAAATATTGAGTCCGATTCACCAGTAGAAGAAACTGCTAGGCAAATTTGTCAATGTATCGAGAAAATTTATAAATTAATTTATGCAATGACGTATCCGCGTATCTTAAGTATAAATGAAAGTGGAACGGATAATTTCACAGCGCTGGATGCTTTCATGCACGAATCAAGTATTTTATTCTCGCGAACTAGTATCGAAGAAAGTCCTGCTAATAATCTTGACAATTATCGAAAACAACTTCCCGAAATCGAAAGATTGAATTACATACTCAATTCTCAATACCCTGTCGATGTAAAAGACTATTTCAGTCTATTAATGGTTACTCCTCAAATACACTACGCGAAGGATAAAGTTTGGCCAATTCCTGGTGATTTTATACCCTACGACGTATTGTACTCTGACGAATATGATATCAAAGCAGTATTTCCTTCACATACGAAAAAAAATATTGACGCAGCTGACGAAGATGATCTAGTTATAGAAGAATATATTGAAAGTGAGCCAGGTGGAAATACACCTTGAACGTAGAGTTTGATGGTATCAAGGATTATTATAATTAATGTAGAGATTTGTAGTTTATGAATATGGTATTATATTTCTAATTCTTCGAGGAAGTCCAGTTCTTGCTTCTTATCACAAACATGTAGTATTTCTGGTTCTGTGTTAGGTGTTACTGAATGTTTAGTGTCAAGTAGGTGTTTTTTAGACAAATTGTGAAATTCACCTACCCACAATCCAAACTAACCAGTTTAAATATCCCGCCTTCAAAAATTAGTTCCGCCAGTCCTTCCTGGTGCGCTTCGATCAACGTGATGCCAACTGTTACTACAGGGTCGACAACTCTCATTATATTATATTTCTCTATGGCCGATCCTACAGTCCAGAGACAGTCATCGTTCTGTCATCTCCAGCTTAAAGTTAGTTTTGAATTTATTCCAATTAACACTTAGAGCATAACTACCAATCTGAAAAATGGAGAATTTACAGCTATAAACAGTATTTTCCTTCAAGTTTTATTTTGTAATGAAAACACAATGGCTGCAGAAATATTTTTTCAACGGACCAATTCTTCTTTTATTTTATCGTTATCGCTCGCAAGTCAAAAACAGTATATTGACAGCTAGGCAACCAGAATAGCATTTTTGAATTTTGTGTTGCGTTTAATTATTTTATCCATTTTTCCCAGCTCGAGTGCTTTTGTAAAAAAGTAGATTTCTATCAACCCTTGCACTTTTTTGACTGGGAAAACTCTTTTGTTCTTTAAACATCACGTTTATTACAGAAATAGTCATAAGAGCGTTCTTTAAGCTAAGTTCGGCAACTGTGAAGTGGAGGGTTTGTCAGTGTCATTGATGTTTTTGACGTTATACAAATGTCATAATTTGATACAAAAACCACAGATCTATAATTGAGTGTTTAGATTGGAGCAGCTAGGAGAAGTATAAATAAAAAAATACAACAAATATTTAATTGATTTTTATTTTAAAACTTCACAATCGTAAAATCACAGTTCAACTTATTACTATATTCAGTAACTTAGATTACATAAATGTAAATGTATTTTCGAGTCGGAAAATTCCACTTTATATAGGTAGGTAATATAAAAAAATTAATTGATAAAAAATTTTGTTTAAAAAATATCAATAATTTAATTGAGTACACTTTAAATAAACAAGAAATATCACCGAATAAATGCTTTTAACCAAAACCACTCAGAAATTGAAGCAAATAGAGGAGTTCAGTCTGAAGTCAGTATGGCCAACAAAAAGTGGTTTTTTCTGACAAGAATGACAGTTAAGGTCTACCATTCAAAACAAAAGATTTTTGCATGTTTTTCATCATTGAGAACATCTATATTGCTTTATTAGAATAATGAATACACCCCGAAGCGTATATATTGAAATTTAAAATGACTTTTTATCTGAATACTCAACATATCGGTGGCCAATAATTCTAGGAACTCTTGGCATGTCACAATTTCATTTCTGTAATCTGTCACTAGTTATGTCAGATGTCAGTATAACCGACATTTGAAATAACATAACCGCGCGCTGCTTTCCGTACTTTTGATAATTTTTTTAGGATAGAAATCAAGCTCAAAAAAAATAAAAGAATAAGGGGATATTTTTTCATAAAATACTTTAATTTAAACCAATAAAAAAAATTACTGAAAAGGCCCATTCAACTGTAGAGAAAAAAATGGCGAATCGGTATTATACCATTCAACTATAGACGTACTAAATGCATCTAAATTCAAACTGTAAAAGAACAAATCAAAAATTGTAGACTGATACATCCACAATATTACCCGATTTTTTCCACAATTTGAAAATATATCGACTACGGTAGTGTCATTCCATATAACTATCCTTGATTCCCAAAATTAGTTGCTTCCCACTGCCCCATTGCAATATTTCCAATTTGTAGCAAGATTAACATTTCACGGTTGGTTAAACTGTTTTTTTTCCGGTGATATTTCTTTGTATAACTGAGATTGGTTTGGTAAAACAGACTGGGGATATAAGGAACAATATTCGACATCCTTTATACCTAAATCTTTGTTTTATTATTGAAATTAAAAATATTAAAAGCCGAATTGCATACATATTTACAGATAACAATATAATCAGCAACATAAGAAAGAAGATTCCACTTTATAAAAAATATAATTTTGTCGGCTTCACTATTAATTCTTTTAATACGATTCCGGAGAAAATATGGAGTTTTATACGCATTTAATGGTCCTTCGAGTAGGATTCCTTTAAAACTGGAACCAAAGCTTTTATTATCAATTTTGCTGAATACTTTTAAGCAAGCCGTGTGAATAATAATAAAATAGGACCAATAAAAACGTTACTTTTTACCAGGATTGAATTAAAAGTAATTTTTTTTAGTCCAGACTGTTTTACCGGTAAAAATTCAATCGCTATCACTAGAGTAACCTTGCGTCACAAAAGCGTGTGATCTTATGGCAATATTTGTCGATGCTAAACATATTTCGTAATAATTATTAAAATCCCTGAGACTCGTCTTCGAAGCAGTGTAACAGTAATCCATCACGAGCACTTCTTTGTATCTAAGAAAATGTATAAGTAATTTTATTAGTAACAAGTTTTTTGTTGTTAAAACACACTGTATATTATAGTGAATTCTTGTAATTTATCAGGACTGCCAATTTTTTGTAGTTTGTTCACCCTGTATATTGCAATTTCAAGAAAGTTATTATACAGAGTTCGGCAAAAGTTCGGGACCGGACAAATATAGAAGAAAATATAAATTTTGTGCAAAATCTTTTTATACAACAAATTTCACTTCAACTTTAACTATAATTTGAAAATATTTTGAAATATATAGGGTGTTCCAACAAAGTGTGGCGTATCAAAGTTATATTTTTTCTTATGGAACACCCTTTATTTTATTGCATTTTCTGATTGCCCTTAAAAAATATAATACTCCTTCATAATGGTTCCCTATACCTAAATACAGAGGGTTCCGAGTTATGCTGACTTTTTAAAAATGTGAACATTTCGAAAAAAAATTATTAACTCATTGATATAACAAGTTCTAGCAAATTTTCTCTTACATCTAAATAATTGTACATTCGTTGAATGTATTCCACGATTGAGTAGTAAATATATCTTTACAGGGTGTTCAGAATTTTCAGTTTCATTATTAGATCATTCAATGTGCAGTATCAGGCTTATTTTAAATGGAACACCCTGTATTTTAATA
>CAJUYH010005739.1:0-22259 GCA_910591685.1 Galerucella tenella | reverse complement strand
TCTGATGCTACATCATCATGGCTGTCCTCAATTCACTTTTACTATTTTCTTTAGCAAGCCAAAATATTTCTATACGCATATATACACACACACAGACACACACATATATATATATATATATATATATATGAAGAAAATGCGCTAATAAGCTGCAGTGACATGAAATCTCCTTCAGTATTTCATTCACGCTTGCCATCATATATTCATCCCACCTTTCTCCATGAATAAACAAAAATAAAACTCACTACAATCCTTTCAACGCGCATACAAGTAAAGAATATTATGCTCTTATATTCCTGCACTAATATAAACAAAAGAAAAAAAAACCAAAAGAATAAAAATAAAAGCAACTGGCAAAATATATAAAATGCCTTTTACTTATTTTCCTTTTTCGTTTTCCGTTATTTCAAATCTAATCATCACAGCGGAACACGTAAAGCATACGGGTGAAAAACTTAGATCATGTCTTGTCCTTCCAGACGTCAAAATATATTTCCAAGATGATGAACATACACATATGTAACATGGAAAGAAAGAGAGAGAGTGCTATAGATATGACGTTGCGCGCGTGTACGAGAGTCTCATACATTCGTCCATATAATATAATAGGAATGTGCCTCGCGCTACCAAACACGGAAAAGGCGGTGAGCCAAGAGAAAAAGAGGTCGCTTCGCATTTGTTGAAATAAAATCTTTACGAGGCAGCATAAAACAGAAAGAAAGCCCCGGTCCGAACACTGAGAGATATATCCGCCCTATTCTGTATATATAAAATGCCATATCTATACAATATATACAAACGCGGCTAGTAGAGGTAGAAGCACAGTAGCCCTCACTGCTATTCTCCAAATTTCCCATGTGGAAAAACGGATAAAAAAATAACAAAACAAAAAAAAAATAATAAGTAATAACAGTAACAATAAATATATCAACTGAAAATAAATTTATTTTCCTTCATTTTTTTTTTATCTTGATTTAACTTACCCCAGGCAAAATAGGAACGGCCGTCTTTGGTCCAAGGTTAATACGTTTGCCATTCGCTCTAATCAATGTATTTCGACCACGTGCACCCGATAAACCGCCCTCAATACCAGGTGGACTGTGTGAACGTCGTTCAGTTAAAATTGACAGTGTCATTGAGGTGCGAAATTTTATTTTACGTATAACACCATCGCCTCCGCGATAAACCCCATCGCCACCACTTCCGTTACGCAACGAGAAGTATTCTAGTATTACGGGATAACGCAATTCCAATATTTCAGGATCGGTGATTCGTGTATTGGTCATGTGAGTGTGAATACCACTGCGACCGTCCCACGTTGGACCCTGTGAAAATAAAAATAAACAGAAAAAAAAACAAAGAAAAAAACATTGATTTTAAATTAATTTCTGCGAAATTAAAATAGTGTTGACTTACAGCTCCACTTCCGCCCGCTACTGTTTCATAATACCCCCATGTTTCTGTGCCCAATGTAATATTATTCATGCATCCCTGTGACGCCGCACAAGCGCCGAAAGCAGCCAGAACAACATCAACGACACGTTGCGATGTCAAAACATTTCCACCTACCACTGCAGCATCCTCGGATGGATCAAGCAGTGAACCTTTTGGAATTATTATTTTCACTGGCTTCAAACATCCCTACACAAACCAAATAAATAAACAAATAAATGAATAAATTAACGAAAAAATTGGGGAAATAAAAACAATTAGTTTGAAATGAACTAATGGATTAATTTCAACAAAAAATGTCACTCAATTGATTTAATGGGACATCACGACCAACGATGCATCTCAAACAATAAATTATCGCTGATAATGTAACGGCGCGTGGTGCATTGCAATTACCCCAAACTTCGTATCCAGTGCCGCTATAATTCAAAATGAAATAGAATAAAATGTTCAATTTCAACTTAATATCAATGAAATGATAATAAAAAATGAAACACAGAAAAAAAGAAAAGAAGACTCACGTAAAATCAAAAATAGCCTCGCCATTATTTATATCAAAAGTCAAACGTAAATTAATCACACTTCCATCATCAAGATAGTCTGTGGCAGTGACATTGCTATCGCCTGTTTTATCTAACAATTTTTTACCGACATACGTGAGCATTTCACGAACAGCAAACTCTGCATTTTGTTGTATATGTCCCATATAAGCTTGGACAACATCCAAGCTATAAATGTCAATGAGCTCATTTACTAGCTGCGTGCCCTGAAATCAAAAGAAGCTTATACAGTTAACCAATACATCATACAATTTATTTCAACCGATATATATATATATATACATTGTGGAATGCGATTTAGAAAATATAATCAACTTGAAAATTTATGAGATCATTTAACCTTGTGATTAGCGGCTATTTGAGCTTTGAGATCACTCAAATTGTCGGACAAATTGCGAGTTCCCGAACTACCCGATATATTACCAGGTGCCATTAAAGCCTCAGTAACTTCTTTTTCTCGGAAAATTCCTTTGTGGACCAATAAAAAACTCTTGAATGTTGCGCCTTCCTGTCCGTTCCAAATAAAATACAAATCATAAATTAACTTTTCGTATAAAACAAATTTCCAATCAACTTTTTTGTTACACCTCACTATATAGTGTACAAAGGTTACAATCAGATTATTGATTTTATTATTTATTTCTGTTCGAAGCGCAGCACATGATATCGAACATTGCCGAACCACAATATTATTCATAGTTATAATCCGAATTCAGACAATGCGGGAAAGGTTAATTTATTAATTTGCATCGGGATACGAATTGAGATTATGATTAAATATTTGATTGGACACCACGTGAAAAAAGAAAAGTTGAAAGGCATGAAGAAAATATCATTAACTAGTAAAAAATTCTGTTATTCAATGTAACCTGATTCAAAGACGTCGAATGAGGTGGCATTGAACCCGGTGTAATACCACCGATGTCTGCATGATGGCCTCGACAGGCAACGAAGAAAACTGGCTTTGGTCGATCGCTAGAAATAAATTCAATTTTTTGTTTCTATATGGAAATTGTTTTTTTCTTTTTTTCCTCCTCTACCGTTCCTTTATGAAAGGAAAAATGAATGAGAAAAGTAAAAAGTGCAACGACTTTCCCCACACGAAACATCACGACATACAGTCTGTTCATCACTGTACTCACCTATAGAAAACTGGTGTGATTACTGTTAAATCCGGAAGATGTGAGCCACCCGCTGACGGATGATTAGCCAGGATTACGTCGCCTCGAGTGAACTCACCGTTGAATACTTTCATTTGGTACTGAACAGTCTCTTGCATTGCACCCAAATGAACGGGAATATGAGGTGCATTTGATACTAAACCACCGTCTGGTCCAAATACAGCACAAGAAAAATCCAAACGTTCTTTTATATTTGTTGAAATTGATGTTCGTTGTAAAATCCTTAATATCAAATATTTATTGTTGCCATTCATTCGATTGAAACTAATCAATTAATTACATTATTTTATATAAATTTATTATAAATTTTATTACCTTCCCATTTGCTCAGCAATACTCATGAATCGATGGGAAAATATACTCAAATGTATCGCATCCAATTCCGTCGTAACATTAACACGTGCACCTTCACCAATTGTTATTTTTATATCACCATGAGCAGTTATAAATGCCATACAATTTGGCTCAACAAGAATTGTACTCAAACTGTCCATAATGATAGCCGGACCACGAATATTGTGACCATGAGTTAAATCACACATTTGATAAACATTTGTGTTCTGATAACCACCATCAAAATAAACTTTTGTCACTTTGTCAACTCTGGGCGAACTATCAACACATGGCAATGTGGCTTCCGTTGGAATTGTTGATTGTCCTGTGCCACGTACTCGTATATCATTCACGAATATTCGTCGATCTGGCATTGTAAATCCGAATTCAGTTTCATAACGTTTTAAAAATGTCTCGGAGAAATCACCGTATTTTGGAATTTTTTTCTGCTGATGCTTTACATCAGATTTCATAGACGTGCACATCAATGCACAATCAGTACCATCATAACGCATATGTAAATAGTATTCTAATGTGATTTGATTATCAGCAAAGCCTTGTTCGTTCAGTTTATTGCGCACATGATTGCCCAATATATCAAAACGATTGTCAAATCGTTCAAATGAATCTTAAAAATGATTTCCAGCAAATTTATCATATATGTTTTTCAAATTTTATTTAATACTTGATGAAAAATGGATTTATTACCTGGCTCATAAGCATCAGCACACGGTTCTTGAGCCTCTTCAACGACATCAGCGAGTGCCATTCCATAAGCCGACAATATTCCAGCATATTTATGAACAAATACTGTTCCCATACCTAATGAACGTGCAATCGCACACGCATGTTGTCCACCAGCACCACCAAAACATGCCAACACATGCATCGCTGTATTGTAACCTTTCGCCTGATTCATAAAAAATAAAAGTATTTTCAGTTAGTCTATCTAATGATAATGATCCAGATATTTTTCTTTATATATTAAAATATTTCGTTAATAATTTTATACTTGTGTCAATGCACGAATCGGACGACACATCGTTTCATTCGCAACTTTAATCAATCCCATAGCCACTTCCTCAACGCTCATCTCTGCCACTGTTGTGGAGTCATTATTCACTTTTAAATATTCATTAACCTAAATCGTGAAAAGAAAAAACGAAAACCAAAAATATGAAAAAAAAAAAGAAGATACATAAGTAAAAGTAGTTATACTATTCGTTTACTTACTTGATCAGTAAATTTTTTGAATTCGCACAGTGTTACCGATGTATCTAACGGTTCATTCTCATTGACACCAAATATTTTCGGGAAATAGTCCGGTAATAATCGGCCGAGCACAAGATTAGCATCAGTCACTGCTAATGGCCCGCCTTTTTTGTAACAGGCTGGTCCGGGATGTGCACCAGCGCTCTCAGGACCAACTTCAAATAGTCCTGATCGAAAGAAGAGCATTGAGCCACCGCCCGCAGCAACTGTATTTATGTCCAACTAAATGAAACAATAGTTTAGTATTGAATTGTGAAATGAAAGAAAAATGTGGGAATGAAATTAATAATAAAATGAAATAGCTGGAATGATCGTTTAAGAAATAACTCAGTATCGACGTGAATTTATTGGGCAATATGGTCTTCATATAATATTAAATTTGAGTTTACCTGAGCTGCTTGAATAGCAATACCAGCAGTTGTAGTCTCGTAAACGTGCTCGTAACTACCACCATAACGACTAACATCTGTTGACGTACCGCCCATGTCAAATCCAATGATTGGCAATGTGGTTTCTTTATGGTATGTTGTCATTGCATAACCGACAACGCCACCAGCAGGCCCCGATAAAATTGCACGTGATCCATTGAAACTGCAAATTGAAAAATAAAGTTAAAAGACGAGAAAGTTAATAGTATGTTTACTATTTTTGTTTTCACTAAATATTTTATTTTCCATTCAGCTTACGAGTTCATTGGAGTTAATCCGCCATCACTCTGCATAAATAGGACATTAATTCCATCGAGATTATTTTTGAATCCAGAGGAGAAACTCTAAGAAAGAATAAATTAATTGAATTTTTATAAGAGGAAAGAAATGATATCAACGTAAAGAGAACTGAGCAATACATTTAATTACCTTTAAGTAAGTTTTTATGTGTGGCGTTAAATATGCGTCAGCGCATGCGGTGAATCCTCTGGGGACAAGTCGTACCATTGGCATGACTTGATGCGATAGAGAAACTTGGGGGAATCCCAATTCATTAGCAAGTTCCCCGACACGACGTTCATGCTCCGGAAAACTGTAAAAATTCATTTTTTAAATTTGGTTATTGTTGTCGGTTTTTTTTTTTTTTCGTAAAATTAAAAGGTAATATTGAGACAAAGATTTTGGGGTTTGGTTTTCTTTCTTTTATTGTTTTTTTTTGGAAACTAACGTGTAACTGTGTGCAAATACAACAGCTAGACTCTCAATGCCATTTTCAAGCAGAGATTTTAAATCCCGTTTCAATTTTTCTTCATCAAGTTCGTTAATAATGAATAAATTTTCTCCAGTTGATCCTTTAACTTTTTTCCACATTGATGTGTCAAGCGAACATTTGCCAGGTAATGCTGGAATTACCCGACACCTGACCTCCAAAACCCGTTCATACAAAACCCCCGGAGTATTTATTTTCAAATCAAAAATATCCGGACGTGCTTGATTTCCAATATAAAGTAAATCCTTAAATCCTTCGTTTATAATCAATGCCATTTTGGCCCCTTTTCTCTCGAGCAGTGCATTTGTTGCTACTGTAGTTCCCATACGTATCCATGATATTCTAGACGTGTCCACTTCATCATCCATTAAACATCCTGTTTCCTAAAATTAATGGAAATAATAATAATAATAAATTAATAAATACTTACTTATGAACAAAATTCATAAAAATAAATATTATGAACCTACTTGCTCTAAAATTCGGCGTATTCCTTCACGTGGCGCATCCTGATAATTGGCCGGATCTTCCGATAACAATTTCATTACTCGTATTTTTCCGCCGGGACATTGTGCATAAACGTCAGTAAATGTACCACCACGATCAATAGCAAATCCAAATTTATTATCTGCCATTATCATTAAAAACAAACTCCTGCCACTATAAAAATAATTCAAAATGAATTAAATGATAACAATTATACTGATAATATAATAGTTGACACGGTGATGATAAATATTATTGCATAATCGTTCGGATAATTTATTTATGTTGTTTTCATTTCAAAAAGTATTTAGAATAAATGAAAGAATGAATAGAATAACAAAAGGTATTTTTAAAAAAATCTATTAGAAATATTTTATTTTTCCCGCATTTTCAATATGTAAACAAACCCACGAGTGTATTTTATATTATTGCTAGAATGACATAATGCATCAAGTTAGTTTGCGATGCAATAAATGTCATACGAAGATAAATTACCGCATTTATTTATTTCAATGACGCACGTGAGTGTCATTCAATTAATATAATAACAAATAATTAATGAATTGTAAGCTAAGTACTATAATACTTACGTTTGTTCACATAAATATTATCAATATATATAAATATCTATATATATTTATAATATTTGTGTGATTGTGAATGTTTTATTTCTAATTGATATAACCAATTATTAAATAGTAAAAGAAATCAAATATTTTGTAAACTAGCACGCTCGTGGGTTGAAGTGAGCATGCGAACTGGCATCAGTTGGTAGCTACGTCGTGAAATCTCAATATCATTGATATGAAGAACAGTGGTTCTCTTAAAATTATTTAATCATAAAAATTGAAGGTCAATAAATTATAATACAAGTTGAATTATTGAGTGTGATCATAATAATACCATTTGTGTGTGTATCGAAAATATCATTCATTTAATATACCGACAATATTTTTCATGTATTTGATTCTGCAGAATATTTAATAAATCAACAAAAATTATGAGAATCACTGATGTGCATTGAGTTTGCGCAGATAAAGCGTCAAAACACGTGACACTCATTTATATACCGGGTGTTTATTAAAAATATCAATTGAATATTTAAAAATGAACGTAACTTCAAACGACAGCATAAAAATTTCGTTTATTTATTTTATCATTTCTCGTTAATGAACAAAAAAATTTTTAATTATATTATGTACTTTACAATTACTTTTGAACACATCAGTCATGATATATTTTATTGTGCCCTGCCAGCTGCCAGCACTACACCATAATAACTTGAAAGAAACAAAATAAAATCTCAAATCTCATATCATAATTTTCCATTGGCTTCCTATGTCATTCATATTTATAACTATTATTGCATATTTATAATAAATTCCATCATATAATTTTTATATGAAAAGTGAAAATGAATAGAAAATATATGGATTTATAGCAATCGTGAATGAAGTCAAATATATTTTCTTAATTTCCTGTACGATTTCACACATAAATTTTTCCTATTTCCTCTATTGATTAAATCCCTCATGCAAATAAAATATATCTACATATGTGAGAATTAAAGTCTCAATTTTTCCTGCAATAAATCTTCATGCATTTGCTCGGTGAGTCTCACATAGCTACCAGATTTATCCAATACATATACAGGATCAGCAACCTCAAATAAAAAAATACATATAATTTTAATTAAAGTTGATGAAAATTATTTTGTATGCACCAACAATTCCTTTAATTACCTTTTGAACATCAAATCCATCTCTCTGTAAATCGCTCTTCTTCATTTTGAATGTGCCTAATGAAATGTAAATTGTATTTAACGGAACAATATTAAAAAAATGAAATTTCAAAAAATTCAAATTGAATTTAAAAGATAAATTATTTATTTTATTTACCGGTTAATGGTAATTCGGAGAGAACGCGAACAAATAACGGCCTCGCATACTGTGGCAATGCTTTTTTCAAACCCTGAGCAAGCTCTTGAAGATTTAATGTACTTTGTGGATCGTAAATAGCAACCATTCCAGCTTTACCTTCATTACCGGGCACCTTTCAAAATTGATTTTAAAATAAAAATTGCATTATCTCTTTACATAAATAATTATAAGAGTAGCAAATATTTTATTTATCACTTAAATACACATACCTCTACACCATAAACTGCGGAATCTCTCAAGCTTATAATATTACTAATGACTGCTTCAACTTCGGCAGTTGCAACATTCTCTCCTTTCCATCTACAATTGAAACGTGAAAATATTTTTCCTAATCACAAATCAATTGATAAATAATTTATTGTATATTCTTTCAACAATACCTGAATGTGTCGCCGCGTCTATCTTTGAAATAAAAATATCCCATGTCATCCATCACTAATATATCACCCGAATTGAATACACGATCACCTTTCTTAAAAACATTGTGAATAATTTTTTTTTCCGACTCTTTTTTATCTGCATAACCGCTAAAATCATTGACTATCTTCTTTGGATTTATCTTACCAACAAAAATTCCTGGTTCACCTGTTAAATGTTCTAAATTAGTTTGGTATATGTTTAATTGCGGACTTTAGTAATTCGTATGAATAAAATACGAAAGGGAATAGTTATTAAACGTAGAAATACCGAAAAAAAAAAAAAAAAATAAAAAAGAAACAAACCGGCTTCACATTGAATGCACAATCCGTCAGCATTTCTAATAGGTTCACCCGTCTCCTCATCAATTTTTAATAACGCAACGGGATACCAACATCTGACATACTTCGGAATGAAACCAACAGCACCCACAGTATTATCAACATTAACTAAAATAAATAAATAATAAATAAATAATAAAGATAATACTAAAAAAAAAATAATAAATATAATTTTTTATTTCTCACCAAGATTGGAATTTCCCTCTGTTGCGCCATAAAATTCACCAATTTGTGCAATACCAAAACGATTTCTAAAGTTCTCCCATATTTGTGGTCGTAATCCATTACCAAACATCAAACGAATTTTATGAGCATTGTCATTAGAATTGGGTGGTACTGTCAATAGAAACCGGCAAATTTCACCAATATATTGTGCAACCTGCATAACAAAAACATACAAACCAATTTCATCGATTCATTAAAGGTCTTATCATTTAACAACAAAATAAAACAAAAAGCACTTACGGTACATTCGTATTGAATACAATCAGCCCAAAATTTTGACGCACTAAATTTTCTCCGCAACACAACAGTGACGCCACTGCATAATGCTTGGCCAGCACCAACAATAGCACCCGCAGTATGATATAGCGGCAATGAATCATAAATACGATCGGTTTGACGAAGGCCAATCATATGGTAGACACCGCAACTTACCATCATATACCTTGAACATAAAAACGACTCCTCATGGTTAATATAAATATACCGGAGAAGAAGATCAATTATTTCATTCGAATGTTCTTTTTTGAATGAAATCGATCGCAGATAAAAAAAGAAAAAAAAATTAATAACCTCATATTATTGATGACCGCAGGCTTCGGCATTCCCGTTGTACCTGATGTGTAAATGTATATGAGTGTATCACGCGGACAACCCAGTGACAGATCAACTTCAACAGGATTATCGGAAACTTGAGTAATTGCATTATTTAAATTAATAGCGCCATCAAGAACGGAAGTAGTTGTATCCTCCGACCATTGATACAATGCGAGGTCTGGAATTTTATCTCTTATCTCCATGATAGCTGTACAATAACGCGAAAAATAAATCAAACATACAATTAATATTAATTAATTGTCAAGAAAAATTATTTGTCCGAGTAATGGAAAAATAATTGTTTCAAATACAATACTCAATTACCATCTTTAAAAACTGCATCGAAAATAACTGATTTACAACCAGCAGCATTGATACTATGTATCAATACATCTTTACGTAAATTTGTATTGACAAGAGCAGTTACAAAGCCGGCTTTACTTAATCCCAACCACGTGCCAATATATTCCGGACGATTTTCCATAAGTAGGGCAATACTATCACCTCGTGACATCGGTTGCGTTCGCATATAACGTGCCAAACGATTAGTAAATTTGTCCAGCTACAAAATAAATTAATTATATTGTCAAAATATAATATAAATTTTACATGAGATCAATTTTTCCACTCCAAACACTCTCACCATTAATATATTTGTATAATTATTATTTTTTATCGCACTTATCGCATTCAATTGTAACAAATATTTACCGCGCAATAGGTCCACTGTTGATCCTCAAAGATAAATGCTATTTTATCAGGATTGGCCGCTGCCTGTCTGGTGAATAATCTTGCAACGGTAAATCCACGCTTTTCCCAATACCAAAGCAATAAATTAACTCTTAAAAATCTAATTGCACCACTGAAACAAAAATCCAATTATTAATATTAATAAATTTTAATTGATACACTAAGCATTTTCACACAATAAATATAAAAAATAGGACAAGTTCAAAGTACAAGAAATAATTCCTACAGATATATATGTATATGTGGACGTTTCATCTCTTTTATGTGGAGCGACATTGTGTGTGCACCTTCCAATGGCGTGATAAGTGACAACTGTATAACATCATCGTGCAATGTTCATGATCTGAATTTATATTTAAATAGCAATACACTTTGTGCAACAGTGTAATTTTATTATTCTACATACAATATCTCTACACAACTACAATTAATTACTATTTCGTATTATGAATCCAAAATTATTTTATCAATAAACACGACACGATATATATTTGTATATTTTTGTGTATGTTTATTACAATTGGAATCTCGTGGTCAATGTTTATGAAATAACTTCCGGTATTAGGTGTCGGTAATTGTAATCGCCATCTCGTGATTTTACTGTTGATTTATTCAATATACAATAAAACAATTAATTAATAATAATTCATTTAACATGAACATTGTACAACAATTGATAAATGGTACTACTATTTTAAATCTCTTATATATGTTGAGGACAATTTACATTATATACACAGGTTTTTTATACGGGTATTAAATATTGACCTTGAATAATTGCACATTTTTAAATGGGATATGTTAATCAACTATGAATTAATCAGTTGGTCTGTTTGTATATTAATTTTTTCACCATATTTATTTATACATATGGATACTTATTAAATTTTTTTTTTTTTGCCAAATATTCAACCGATTTATTGTTCAAATGAAAATTGTACCGTTATATGCACTGTGTACGTAGTTAGAAATTATATTGTGGTATAGCTTTATAGCAATATATATCTATACGTGTATGTGTATGTAATTTCACCAGAGATGCGTCTCACGGTCACTCTATCCATGACCTAGAATTCACCATAGATGATATTGTATATTATTATTATGTTTGTTCGCAAACCGGTAAAAGCCAGGTAATTTTTGTGTTAAAGGAAAAAATAAATAGATAAATAAATGATAAATGGCGATAACGAAGGATAAAGTAATACATTTATATTTGTTGACATACCATCGGAAAAATAAAGTGAATAATTTGGAATTAGCAAAAAAAAAAAAATAAAAACAAATTAAATTGCATAGCATACTTTAATTCAAATCCCAAACGTCTATGTTTTATCGCACACTCATCCACTCAATAATATACGTATGTTGAATTTATTTGAACCTTCCCTCTGCATAAGCATTCTGATCTATTCAAATGTTTAACAGAATAATAGTATACAATTTTATAAATAAGAACGCACGAGAAAATAATTCATTTATATTAGTATTGGTTAATGTCACTGTCATCAAATAAGATTGTACTATTTGCAATAATAAATAAATTTCAACCAAAAATAATAATATTAAAATATTCATGACAAATTGATTAATTGATCAATTTGTTTACGATATTTGTCGGGGTAAAAAATTTGAAAGCTCAATAAATACTTACGTAACATCTCTAGGTAATGTTTTAAAGAGGTGATACAGGGTTCTCCATCGACTTCCGGTGAAAATATAGGCGGCAATGACGGCGACAACGGCCGAAACGCCGATGTGATAAAATCCCATCATAACCAAGACAAATATATATTCATATATCTTAACTGTGAAATGGTATTACACCATGAAATCTCAGCGTCCCCCCTGATTCACAATGAATGAATAAATATAGTTTGTTACTGATATAACGAAGGGAATTATAGTGGTAACAACGGCGACAAGGATAATGATAATGATGATGGTGCTAATGATGGTGATGAATTAGTAAGCGCGCAGTAGATCGGATGAGCAACACATGCAAGCGGACAACGCTTGCAACGATAACTGCGAACGAATTGAGAGAGTAGAGTTACTGATGGTACACAGACTGACTGAGTACCCTGTGACACAATAAATTCGCTCGTTATTGGGCTGCCATGGGCGTCGCGATAGTCACATTCTCACACGCATTTCAGTGATAATATTATACATGTGAATCTTTGTATGTGTATATCTATTTGATAGTGATTTTATCAATGGAATAATATTTTATATATTCCAACATCAGCTTTTGTCATTGATATCAATTGGTAACAAAACAAAGAATAAATAATAATGCTATTTACTGCTTTTAATTTTATCAATAAGTTGTTGCCAAATGGTTTGTCATGATTGATTTTGCAATTGTCCATGAACTTTGTCATTTATATGTGTATGTAACATTTTATCTGTATGAGATGTCAAAGATTTGATGAAAAAAATATGTTGGATCCCAGTTTTTTACGCATGAGGGAAATTTAAATTCTCTCTGTTTAATGATAAAATGATATTTTATTCTGTAATCTGAATTTTCTTGTGTTTGAGGAATGCACAAGCGCAAGAAAAAAAAATGTACAAAAAATATTTATATTTAATAGATAGAGAATTATAATTTATATATATAAATTTAATATTGACACGTGTCTGAATATAATATGTATAAATACGTAGTGAAAACTTTTTAAATATATCAATGATAGATTTATGTAAATATTGGTTCACTCGAAAAATAAAGTGGTGGAATGCCATTATTACCATCACTCCATCCAATGATGTCAATCGAATCTCTGCAGTCAAGAGTACGACACAATTATAGGCACTGTAATAATAAAAAAATAAGAGAGAAAACTCAAAGACTAAATAATTCGTCAGATGTCAATTGACTTTGGCTATCGTGAAAAATATATAAATTGAAAATCAAGATATTTGAGTATTTAATAATTCATAAATATTATATATATTTCAACAAAAATATATATCATATATGTATATAATATATGTTTGTATAATCGGAAAAAAATCAGAAAGAGAAGAATTATTAAACGCTACAATATCTCAAATACCTTAATTTTGTGTATAGACACACATATATAAATTTTTTTTTTTTATTGTTCGGCACAATAGGACGATGATTATTTGACAACCAGATAAAGCACCACCACATCCAGAACTGAAAATGATACAGATTGATTCAAAGCGCCGTGTATGGCAGTGAGCATTAAAAGTGAAGCATTGCAATAAAACTCGATGCCAATTAAGTGAAGAAAAAAAAAAATATTCGTGTACACTTAATAAATAAAAATAGTGA
This sequence comes from Galerucella tenella, assembly GCA_910591685.1. Taxonomy (NCBI): domain Eukaryota; kingdom Metazoa; phylum Arthropoda; class Insecta; order Coleoptera; family Chrysomelidae; genus Galerucella; species Galerucella tenella. The sequence continues at coordinate 8,201 of CAJUYH010005739.1, read as the reverse complement.
AGAATGTGATTTGAAAGAGAAACGGTGAGTGATTATTTCATGATAGATAGAATGAAATAAATAATAATTTGATTAACGTTCTAAAAAACAGTAGTTTTTTTGTTATTTTATTTTTTTCTTACCTATAATGCATATTATTATAATTACTGCAATACCAATCACGATCATACGTGATCGAAAATTTTGCATCCACGCTCGACGTTGTGCTTTGCGTGCAGCATCACGAAATTCATTTCCAGCAATATTCAATCTATCACTAGCCATTTGTAAATCTTCCAATCTATCACCACGTTCCATTATTTTTTCTACATTATCACGCATTACCTCAGTCACATCGCGAATTTGTATTCTCACACTGTGAAACGTTAAATTTTCAATTTTACAAATCATTAATCATAAATATAATAGAACAGATAATAAAAATGAAAAAAATACAAAATCTTATTATATAAATGAATTTTTATTGTAAAACTTTGATGTTATCTATGTCGCTATCAATACTCACTTATCGATTTTTCTATGCACTTTTACATCGTAATCAGAATTACCGGAACGACTGAAAAGTGAGATAAATAATTTTGAAAATATTTAACATGTGATTTTGTCACTTGAAAGAAAAATATTACTTATTTACTTGAATATCATATCTTCGTCGGGTTCGCTATCATGCTCCAAAAGTGTTTCCTGTAGGTAATAAAAAATAGAATACCAATCAGTGAATGGCGATAAAATTTAGTTGTGTTTTTTTCTTTTTTTTTTTACCCGTTCATCAGAATTGGCACTATGTAAATCATCACTAGAGAAATTCATTCTTGCTCTGGATGCCATTTCAGCATTTAATTATATCTTTTCTATACATGAACAAACACTTCAATTGGTCAATTTTGAACCTATAAACAAATACAAATACATATGTTAAATAATTTCGGTGGATAAAAGAATTGACAAATTGATGAAAGAGATAAGATATAAATTTGCAAAGATATCGAAATGATAATTTATTATACCATAAACTAATAGAGTAACTTACTGATTTCAAAATTTGTTAATTCCATCAGATATATTTCCGCCACATTAATACTGTTTAATATATTATTTATATTTTATACCATTGATTAATTATTATATTCGGCGTTTAGAAATTGCACTCCATATATTGTGCAATTGGACGAAATTTACCATATTTACCAATATCTCACGTCGTGCGACGTCACATACGACACTGCATCAGTGGAAAAAAAAAAATGATTAAAACTCTATCTCAAAGTGAGGTTATACTTTTGCTGGAGCATATGTGGCGCTGTCTTAACACTCAGCAGATAATACTGAGATTGAATATACCAAATGTTATTATAGAAAATAGTGACATCATCTTCATCTGAAAAGAGTAAAAAATAAAAGCAAACATATCATACAATATGGTTTATGAATCGATAAATTCATTTTTTTTTTATTTATAATTTCCGCGAAGAATTTTTGTTTTATATTTCGAAAATAAATGTAAAAAACAATAACCATGAATTTCGTATGACACATATTGCTTTATTTTGATTTTTTTTTTTCTTAAATTTTTGTTGAAAAAAATTAATATATTTGATTGTCGAAAATGCGAACATTCACATTACATGATAATATATATTATTATAAATGCTCGCGGTAAAACACTCATAAAGAACGAATTATATTATATTATTTACTAATTATAAGATTAACTTTAATGGAGTAAGATAGAGCGTCAATTTATATTGTGTTTTTTAAATCGTCACACGATTGAATTGTTCCACTTGTTTTTTTTTCCTTTTTCCATACGACTCAGATCCATACATTCACATATTGATAATTCAATAATATCTATATAAATAAATATATCATTGATAAATGTTGACATGTTTTATAGATAGGAATATTTTCAATTTCAATATACGCCCCACATAATTTATTGTATATTTTTGTTTATAACTAATTGCTTCATTTCGCAGCTCAAAGTGTAGAAAAGTCATCGCAATAGAGTTTTCAATTACATATACATACATTTTTCTATATATTTTCATATAGATATGTAAATATATATATATATATATATATATATTTCACATAAATTGAAAAAATGAACTAAAGTCAGTCCCAAATTACAATTTGATTAATGAGACAACATTCAAAGTGTATACGATAATTATTTTGTGGAAAAAAAAAGCAATATGCTCATTAACCCAAATAAGAAACACTCACAGTAAATTGTCAAAGAATATTTTATAAAAATAGAACAATATCAGACGGATATATATATATATATTTTTTTTTCTTCATCTATTTTATGTAACGTCGAGTGAGGTATGAATTTTTTTACGTCTTATTATTTTTTTTTCTTTTTTTTTTCGTCAGTTTTTTTCATTTCTTGTATACAATTAACACATTGCCATTGACAAGTTCCAAAAATTCCTATCAATTACATTACTAATACATAGACATACATATTGAGGAATATTCTTGTAATATCTAATATCGAACAGTATTTCGAATAATTATCATCCGCAAAAATTAGTATTGTTATTATTATTTTTATTATTATTATTATCATAATTATAATATTGATACATGTGTGTTGTTCACTGCTTTCAAATTTATTTAATTGATAATTCAAATAGAAATTCTTTTTATATTTTTTAGTGCAGCAAATCAACAGATTCGTTGATTTTCATAAATTCGATTTTAATTATTATTTTTTATTTTTTATTTCGGCTTTTGCATCTTGAAATATTGTGTGAATTGAAGCTCAGAATATTGAAGGCAGTGCAGAAACACGTAACAAATATCAGATATTGCTGACAGGAGACATGTGTTGTCTTTAAATTTCCGAAAATTTCCGAATAAAATTGATCAATTATTATCAAACAATAACTGATATATTTTCAGCGATATTTAACAGATTGCTTTTTAATTCCGTCATTTAATTTGTCTTATTTTCCAAATGACATGTCAATTAAATGCCATCATCTCTCTCAAAATAATGTTGATAAATAAATAAATGAATAACAAATGGAAGAGCATTAATAGCGCGATTAAAATTATTTTTTATATATATGCAGAGATAGATTCATGTTCACGAACATTTAATTGTGATTAGGCCGCAGCTACTTGTCTGATGTATTTTCAATATTTATTTAATACAATTAGATTCGCGGCCACACACACATATATATATATATATATTTAGGTACGGCCGCTGTATATACAAATTTGTAGAAGAGAATAAAATTATTCTTATTCATTAGTGCAGATTTATTTAATTTTTTCATTTCACATTTTTACTCTCCACTATTTAGATAATTCGTAGAATATTTTTATTTTTTTGCTGCGTGCAAGAGAAATTATCGTAGAAATTCATGACTCGTTGAATTATTAAAAAAAAAATATTGTATTCATAATATTTCCACACTGTGAAAGACGTCCAGCGTCGTACAAGAGGATGAAACTCGCATCCCTTATTTAATTAATCACCTATTTAATTAATACTCAAATCAAAATACCATATATAATTAGAATTATCTTTCGTGTGATACACACATACACACGCGCATATACATTTATATATAGATCAATTATATTATGAGTGTAAGCAACAAATGATTCTATAAGATTCCGTGATAAATCGTAAGTTTGATTGATTTTTTGTTTGTTTGCCGAAAATTTATAAATAATCTTGTACACAAAAAATTAATATAAGATACTGATGAATATCAATTGTTTTCTTTTTCTATTATTTATTTTTTTTTTTGGTATCTAGAAATAATTTATCTGTCTACAACATTACCTTTGATGATATATCCTCCAATATATGTATATATTAACGTATATATCTGTTATTAAATATATATTATCATTCTTTATTACTCTATCTAATGAATAATCAAATCTCTGCATTGCAGGACGCCAGTAATTCTACTGGAGCGTCAATAGCATTTAAAAAAAGAATTACAAACGCATGTGTCACAGTTAAATTTTTCCTTTAAATATCCATTGACGTCATACGCATTTGACCTATCCCTAACACAGTCCTATCTAAACATTAATTAATTGTATAATTTGCGACTATGTGTCGTCACGACGAAATAAATGTTTATTCGCGAGATGAAATGAAAAATATAATCCTATTCGAAAATGATTGAAAAAAAAAAAAGAAAAAAAGAAAAGAAGAAGCGAAAATACTTTATGAGATATGTTTCCATTCTATTTTTGTTTTTAATAGTCATGGTGAATGTATATTGTATATTTATACATATATTCGCATAATGCTAACTTTTATTATTACAACACATGGAGATTTTCACAACTTTTACTTTTACTGTCGTTCATACACATTTTATTTAAAATTTCACGAGCCAGATTGAGACTCAATGCAGTTTTACTGCCATGTAATTTCGATAACATTTTGCTTTTACTCCCCTGACGACGCAATTTTTTATCACGCATTTCACGCAATCGTATCTGTTTTAAAATACCTACCAATAATTCATCAACATTGTGCTGTATTCCGCTTGATGTCTCGATAAATTTGCATTCACGTGATGTTGCCAATTGTTTGCCCTCTTTGGACACAGAAAAAATGTAAATAATTCATTTAATATAGATGAAGTATTTCAAGTTTTGACCATTTATACAACAATAATTGTTGATACTGGCCTATGATAGTACTTCATATTGGATAAGTTTTTAAATAATGGAAAAAAATTTAATTTCCCTTACAATTTCATATTAATATGCTGATTTTTTGTTACTTTTATTGTCATTCGACTTGAATAACATTAAGCAGGTTGAAAATCACCGATCAAACATCATTGTGACGTCTCATTTCCACTCGTCTTCAGAGTCAATCAGATAAATCGTTTGATATCACACTTCAATTAATTAATCAAAAATTATCGCTCATACAAAAGTTCAAAACTTGAGGGTAATTGAAATATTGTATATAATTATAGTTCTATTGTTGAATTTACCGTTTGGAGTAATGGTACGACTTCGTACAAGATCGGATTTATTGCCAACTACAATGACCGAACGTTCCTGTGTTAAATGTTCGCGCCAAAGATAATTCAGCATTTCTTCAGCAACTTGAAAACTCGGACGTGAAACAATTGAATAAACAACAACACACGCATGTGGTTCATATGTAGACAATGAATTCTCCAACTATGAATGCAAACAAAAAAATTTTTTATACAACAATTCAACACTATAATCGTATATAAACATAGCAAACTAATTTCACGAATTGATCGACATATAAAAATGAATAAAATAAATTTAACTTAGTACACAATTAAAACACTTCATTAAAGGAAACAAAAACATAAAAACAATAAATCTTTTCGTACACGTCGTGTACACGTGAATCACATTATCATCTTATTCACTATCATATCCGCAGTCACTTCAGTGATTTTTAATTTAAAGTTAGTGAACTTTGTAAGTTGTTTATAACTCTCAAGCGTCACCAATATCCGCCAAGTACATCAGTCGATACTATTTCAACTTCACTTTTTTCAAATTAACATGCGACGTGCGTTACATTATAATATTGTGAATAAGAAAAAATAAATAACGAAATATATTGAATACATAAACATCTCTGATGACACGACTTTTAAATTCATATTCGCCACTGAGCCATGTGAAATCGCTTTTTTATTTGTTATGAAAATTTAAGAAAATTGGTTATTAAAGTTTTGCTATGAAAATGAGTTGAAATATATCATTTTTAAATAATATAAATCGTTTCTTTTTTTTTTTTTTCGTGTTGACTGACAGTGATGAATCAATTCTGTCGTATTGAATCGGCCATGATAACTTCTCAATTTCATCTTTGAATTATGATTGAACAAATTGCAAAATTTATCATCACACAAAATCATTTTGAACATGCTAGTAAACAAAAATGTGTTTCGCAATGATTTTTATTTAATTAATTTTCTTCCTACTGAACAATCACCTGAGAAATAAAAAAAATATACACATACGTTCACTCGAAACCTTCACGAAATATATATAAAAAAAAAAAAACAGTGAAGAGCTCAATCAAAAATACTCCAAAAAATTCATTATTTCAAGTAAGAAAATTCATATTTTATTTACACTCATTTCCACGTGTGGATGATCGATAAAAACCATTTCTGACTCTTCACCATCCAACAGTATTGACACAGTCTTCTCACCAAATTCATCATCTGAAAATATAATAAATATAAACAAAAAATAACTTAATGAATAATAAAAAATGAATTGATTATTGTTCTCCACGTGGGCAATTGATTGCATGTTTGACCTCGGCTACCATCTATACGAATTCTCTAACATTCGTGAAAGCACAAAGTGAACATAGATTTTCCATTATCGCATGGTGCGCCATGTATCTATATATATATATATATATATATGCTAGAACATATCCATTGACTTTGTCGGTTGGGCAAAAGGGAGTCAACTATATAATGATTTCCGAGGATGTGTCATGCCTCAGGAGTTCACAAACAGAGACAAAGTGAGGTGAGATGAGAGATAAAGAGGGAGGGGGAGACAGAGCTGAGAGGTTCATTTGCAACCACTGGCCTTTGGTCAATATTTGAATTACTCCATGAAACATAATTTGCAGACTCAAGTACAACAAAAATTATTGTAATTGTATAAAATCACTACAATATTGATTTAATACCTCGACTCTATCCACTGCTCTACTTCTCTTCACTCGTGAAATTGTCACAATCAATTTTATTCAATCACATATTTATTTTTTATATCTTCAAATTACCACGACTATTAAAGTTAATAAAGGATAATGAGAAAAAAAAACCAATATGACATGTAAGTCTATTTTGATTGTAATTAAATTGAATTTATTCGAAGCCAACATCACATGCGTACCATAGTAATGCCAACTGTGTAATAAATTACTCGCTATTGTGACCTCCGTATAATACACGCATATATATATATATATATGCGTGTGTAATTTACTTTAGATAACATACGTGTCGAGACATAGTTATTTGTAATGTTACCTAATTTACCTATCCACTAATTATAAAGTGTGAAATTGGCATTCAATATAAATACAGCTTTAAATTCATCCAATTACATTTATCAAATGAATTTCATAGCAATTTCATTTCTGTCCGCACACAATTCACAATATATTTTCAAGGTATATCCACACGTATATTCATATAGATACATATATATATCAATTTTCCTCTCTATGATCTATAATTGCCTATAGGATTTGATTTATCTCCCATTTGCGATACTTCATGGTGAAAAAAAAAATTTACGTCAATATCCGGATGTAAATCTGTGCAAATTTCTCATCGATCAATTCCCAATAACCTTTCAATGTTCAATGACGAATTGATCCAATACCCGCTCTTCAAATATACATTTACATCTTTCATGCATTATTTTCATGCCATTCAATGGCAATGAATGCATCGGGGCTATAATCAACAGCGATACCAACATTGCGTATTCATTAGAAAAAAAGAAAGAACGGGATGAAAAGTAAAAAGGGAAAAAATAAAAATGAAAAAATAGAATACGATATCCTATTGCGACATGGTCCATTTTATATTACAATAGTTTTTGTCATATCAAATACAATACAATAGCAATCTTTTACTTTTTTATTATTACATCTGAGGAAGATTCTTGGACTTTGGATTTGGGCGTTGAGATTGACGCTGTTGGTTTTGCGCAGGTGAATTTAAACAGAAAAGAGGAAAAAATGAGCTTTTTTGTGATATATCACTCGACCTAGGTTGCAATTTAAAAGAATTCAAAATGGCGGCCGTACGCTAAATGCGGACATCAAAACCATTTGACATTTGCTCTAAAATATCCAGAATAAAGTCCCATTCATCGTCCTAGAATTTCATAACTTTTCCTTTGTCCGTTTCAAAAATAATCTCTTGATGCGTGACTTTTTACCCACCCTTTATATAAATGTATGTATGTAATGACCAACTGTTCAGGAATATACAGCAATTTTATATGTACCAAAGATCGTGTACGACCTTACCCTCACTCATTGCGGAATGCACTAACTGCTCTTGAGAAAAAAAAAACAAAAAAATGAAAAAAAGAAAAATCTTTACTGAACTTTTTCTACTTTCATAAATATGAATATATATATATATATATATATATATATATAT
>CAJUYH010005738.1:0-22266 GCA_910591685.1 Galerucella tenella | reverse complement strand
TTTTTTTTGAAAATTCTTATTTTTCAATTTTTTCGACCCTCTTATCGTCACTATAATATTTATACTAAATACAACTTTATAATAAAAATATGTATGAATATTTCAATGCTCACGCAAAAACAATGATCTGCTCACAAAAACGAAAACAAAACAAAAATTATATTTCCGAAATTTCGATCAGCTAACACATTAGCATTGCGCGCTACCCCTGTACACAACACTTTCTCGATTTAAACTAACCAGAACTCGCCAGACGATAGGAGGGGTAAATAAATTTTCGGTAACCCATAAATCGACGAAGTGAATTTACTTGTCGTTAGTTAGAGTACGGTGATTTGACTATAGCATCATTATCAATTGCTGCATTAAATCTTGAACATGTTTCCCAAATAAAAAACTCTATTCTTCCATCTCTGTTGTCCATATATGCCAGTTAGTCTAGAAGACATATTTTCTGTTCTATTTAAATTTATATTCTAGCAAGACATAATTGGCACAAGAATTTCTCGACCGATTCCAACAAAATGTTCTCGATCGTTTCAAGTAAAAAGATTCCAATTCTGAAAAGGCGTCAACTACATACTGTAGAAACTTCTAGTCTAGTTAAAAGACCAGCTAACTTTTTATTGATGTTTGTTACAACAAAAGATATCGAAAGTAGATATTGCTTATTTTTCCCAGAGCTCTTTCAACTTTTTAAGAAACTTTTGTATTCCCTAATAACAAAAAAGTAGATATATTTGTTTGATTCTTTTTGATCGAAGGATTATTATGTGAGTTTTTTGTTTTATTATTTTATTTCCTTTGAGATATTTTTAAAAGTTTATGAGATAATATTCATTGGGCATTTAAAATCATTTGTGTAAAATTGTTATTAGTTTAAAATTCGCGCTCATCCAAAAATGACGGATGACAACAAGAAGTGCGTTCATAATCTATGGATTAGGTGAGGAGCGAAGACAGGCAGTGTACTTTGTCAGTCTGACGACGGTGTAAACGCTTGTCGTGGAGCCAAAATCAATCAGGTTTTTATGTTTACTTTATTATAAAAATTCAGCTTTAGATCGAACGTGTTGTTCATTATAAAAGTACGGTGGGTCGTGAATAATTTGATACGTTAGAAGTTCTGTAATCAATCAAATAATGTGACTGTAAATATTGCTTGGAAAACAATAAACCTCGCGATTTTATACGTAACCTTTCGACAGAAAATTAATGTGGATCGTTAAATTGAAAATAATTATCTCGAAATAATCTCAAAATTTATTCCATAAAAAGTTAGTTGGTTGTAATAAAGTCTAAAGTAGTGCAACAATTGAGCCTGGGAATATTTTGTATATGGATAGTGTTGTAAGTCACGCCTCTTTCAATATGAAAGTGATGACAGTGTCGTACAGTTATAAATTTGATGTGGAAATGGAAATTTTACCACGGATTTACCCCAATTTGTACACGAAAAATCTGCAAAAGCAGCATTTTTTCTTTTATCCTCTTTAAGTTTGAACTGTTTAACGATGGGCTATTCCTATTATTATTCCAAAAAAGTGCTTTTTTGCACAAAAACAAATATAAAGATTACAATCAAATCTGACTCTAACAAAAATATGATTAAAAAAGAGAACTGAGTTGAAAAACAAATCATAAGGTCTTCGGCGTATTCCATAGACGTAGGAGGTGAATTTTCAAGATAAAAATATTTAAATAAATATGAAACGTGTAGAATTTTCAGGTAAATGTAAAAATTCACATGTGGATTTTTCCGAAATACAATTGTCTAGTATCCATGATTATTGTCAGATGTCGCGAAATTGAGGGAAAAGGGTCAGTGTTTCAAAAAATGGAAATGTTACTTTCATTTCAGAAACTCGTCTGCAAATTAGACTCTTTTGGACAAATTTGTGGTGCGTATATTAAAAATTTTCAATATTGACTAAATTTCATTTGTGGAAATTTTTTTTTCACACTGTATATTCAGTAATTAAAAAATTCTAGTAATATCTTTATCTAAACTTCATTTACTCACTCTCATTCTTGCTCTAAAATATTATTATCTTAATGAGATATTGTAATTTAAATTGTGTGCTTTTCAAAATTTCCTTAGCAATTCCAAAATTCAATTTTGGAGAATTGTAATAAATCTTATTAAACTCGTAATTAACATTTTAACAATGTAATTAAGCGCTTTTCACGATCTTATTTCCAATTTTCCTAATGATTTTCTTTTCAAATCAGCAATCAGGTTTCCAAATACAGTTGGAAATTATGAAAATGCGAGTGAAAATGTTGAAATTAATACTTTGTTTAACAAAATTTCAATGCCTAAAGTAGATTCGATTTTTCATACTCTTTCCAATTATAAAGAGCAATTTAAAAAAATCTATATACAGGGTGTTGTTTTTAGGAAATACGAGTTTTTGTTAAGCCGGACCTGCATTATCTTATTGGAGATGCTTTTGGTGGAGTTTCTAGGTAATGGCAACGAACATTAACAAGACAAGAAGGATCACTCTAAGCTCCTCCCCTCGTTATGCCTATCTCGCTCGAATATCGGATGCTACTGTGTATAGAGCACCGTAAGTCTCCTACGCGCGATATGCATAAACAGGTTGTCCGTCGTAGGGATATGTAAAGAAACATACCAGTTGTCTTTTTGAGTGAGCGAATTTTCCTTTAGAAATAAAATGAACATTTACGTACTTAGTGTTTTATGTTTGGTTCTGCAAACAGAATGATGGAAAGGAAACATACGTGGAAAAATGTATAAACAATACTATGCACTCTATAAATGGCTGGAAAATTACTATTACCTCTGCTCTGTCTATATGGGAAACCTTAAAATGCAGGAATTATTCATTTCTTTTAACAAGGAACCTTAATCAGGATTGCATTGAAATTTTTTTTGGTCTGGTAAGAAATTGTTGCGGAGACTCGAGAAATCCAACCCCAAATCAATTTTGTAGGGCATTCAAGAAATTATTTTCTCTAAAATGCAACACTTTTGTAGTGCTTGCACAGAGTATAATGATGTAAATACATTACCAAAAGAAGCGGCTGTATTTTTAGAGCATAAAGCATATTCGACTTCTAAAAACTATGGAGGTCTGAATGTACCTCCTAGTAATATTGTAGAATATGTTAAACAACTAGAAATAATCTTTATTAAAAAATTTTAATGAAATTAGTTGTCACCAGAACGTTGGTGCGACCCTTAGAAAATTATATGAAAATTTACTGTTTACACATCGTTGTAAAGAGTTTCCTCATAAATATTTTTTAAACCTATATATTAGGCTGCGGATTTATTCTACAATTAAATTTGCGAACCAGGATATAAAAAATAGATATTCTTCGAAAAAATGATTGAAACCTAACATAAAATTAAATATCTTGAAACATTTTTGAAAAACGGCATATTCAATATGAAAGACTTTCAAAATTCATAGATTTTAACTCATTTGGTTTTGGATGGTTCGTGTATCGATTCTCACAATTTTCGAATCGCGATAATTATTTTTCCCAGTACCTGTATTTTACTGTTAGGTACTCTTTGATGGCCTCGTATTTGAAACAACCTGTAATGACCTGTATACATTTTATATTAGAATACCTATTTAAGTTGGCATTTGCAAACATTTTATTGTTAATTTTTATACCTACTAGTCTCATCTGTAGCTTACTACATTATTACTTTTCATTTTTCCCTTCATTTTTGCTACCAGTTATTTTTATAATTATGTTTAGATTCACCAATTAAATATCCTGACGATATTCCCTTTTTTATTTTAATTCCCACTAAGCGGAATAGGTTACAATAACAATTATTGCTAGATGTTTTTGAATCACCCTGGTAAGTGAACGTTTATTCGTTTTAACCGCTAGCGGTTTGCATGAACCTCGTATAAGCACGAGCACGTGCACGGCTCCAGGAATTAGTCGAAATCGTCGGCGCGCTTGTGTAAGCTGGACATGAAAGTTCCGACGGAGAGTGACCCTTCTTGTCTTGTTAATGTTCGTTGTTAATGGTTATTACGAGTACCAAATTTCAAAATAATATACTGGGTAACTCGGAAGTTATGAGGTTCGAAAGAAATAAGGATAAATTTATAAAATCTCGGTTGAGAAGTGCAGAAGACAAATTAAATATAGGTTTTTGAAAGCACCAAATTGATCCCCATATACAGTTAAATTTAGGCCCTCTCCCAACGAAACACCCTGTATGAAATATATATTTTTAACTCCAATTTGTGAGTGTGTACCTGATAGGTGTGATTAATGAGATTAATCCAGATTGGCTTAGATATCGTACAAGTCTAATATATTTACGAAATATGAAAAAAAAAGCATATCGATCTTCATTGGTGCGTTAGATAGGCACTAAATCGCGAAAGATCATCTGACGGCGGAAGCGGCTTGGAGAAAGTTTCTCTGAGGCCGTTGCTCTGATCCTACCCAACTAGCAAAATGGAACTCTAAGAGGACTGAATTGTTGTTTAACTGTCGAATAGCGTTGTTTTAAGGACTGTTTGTTTTTATTAAGCCTTTCGTTGCGATAATTTTGTTTTTTAAAGAAAATGGTTGTATTGAATGATTCTATAGTGACTTTTACAATATATCATATAACGCATTATACGATCATTTCTTTTAAAATGATATAATACCTTATAATCAAGCTTATACAATATCAAAAATATCATTTTATAAGACTTTTATACCTATTGTATAAGAGTTCTATAATATACCATATAACTAACAGCTACAACATTATAAAATAGTTACTTAAGCTTGTCTTATTGAAACTGCATAATGTTGTATAATAAATTTTGTATAGCATTCAATTGCGTTGCATTATAAAACACTTTTATACGTGATCTTTGAACACTATAAGCCTTTCTCCTTTATAAATGTCTTATAGGATAAAACTGTGTATGACAGGATAAATTCGTTCCAAAATCTGCGTTTTAAGACTGAAGTGACTTTTGCATTGAAATATTTTATTTTCATGGGTGACACATACAATTAAAGTATTATGAATTCTCAGTGGAGAAAAGTTAACAAACACAGTGGCAATATTAAAAGAGCGTGTAAGAAAAAGTATCAACAAATTCTTGCAAGCAATCCTGAGATTATATGTCCTAATTACGATAAAAGTAGGCCTGATTCCAGCGAGGCTGAGACAATAATTCCTTCAATAATTACACAAGACAAACCCATCAATAATGTTAATAGTTATAATATGGTGTTATAATACGGCCTTATTCGATGTATACTTCTGAGCTAACCTTAAGTTAAGCTTGCCTCAAAAGCACAAAATTTCGTATTGTTAAGCGAGCTTAAGTATTCAGCTCAGCTTGAAAGTATAGGGCGAATACGGCCGTTGCGACATTTCCACAAATAAAGATACTTTTCTGACAACGCAAATTTGAGAAAAATTGAAATACTGTCATCAAAAATTTGTTACAATGCTGGCTGTAATGCTTCCAAAAGTTAGGTTCCGTTTTGTCTCTAGAAAAGTAAGGGCAAACTTTTTCCGCTGTCATAATGATAAAACACCGAGACATAATGTGGCATTTTTAGTGCATGAATTAAATTTTCCTTTAAATAACAATGCCATGGTGATATAAGCTACTTTCCAATTAAAAAAACGTGCTTTATGACGTCTGCATACGTGGTCGCAGGAAAAATTCTCATTACCATATTATGAGATTTGGCAACCTCTACTTTTCGCAAATCTCAATATGATTATTACTTGTCAGGTTAGTTGTATAGTGCCTAAATATTCTTCGTTATAGGACAGTTTTATCGTATACCGTTCCATTTTACAATAAAATATTGTTCAAGGCATTTCTTTGGGATAAAATTGTTGTAGTATAAATCGCCATGTTTAAATAAGCAATTCTTGTACCACTATCACCGCCATTATGAGCAATTGAGTTTGGAAACATGAAACTATACTGAAAAATGTGACTTAATCATTATTTAGAAAATTATATGGTGAAAGAATATCCATATGAAGTGATAAACTATTAAAATCATAAAAAAAAGTATTTTGGGATTTTCTATTTTATTATTTCTTCCAAGTATCTACGTGAAACTTAATCAGAATTGAAGCGCTCCATTTTCTTGCCAAATATATACCTATAATCTATCAGTAAAATTTGCGGCGCATCAAAATTTGTGCTATTAAACCATCCAAATGATATTATAATTTTTACTATCGATGTCCGCCCAAGCGGCCCAAGTCGTTTCGATAAGTCTCCATTTCTACAAATGAAATGTAGGATGCACGTTCCAATTGAAATATAATTTGGTTCTGATATTCTTCACTAAAAGATGAAATGCTTTTATAAACTGCTACATGACAAAATGTTTCCATTGTGCTCGGAATAACAGCATTATAAAAAAATATATTGCATTATACAACCATTTTGTAAGACCTTCATAGTGCCGCTTCAATCCCATTTTATAGATGTTACTACATGACACACTATAAAATCATTTTATAGTAGCTGTATAAATGATTATAAGACAGTCGATTAAGAGTTGTATAAATGTGTATTAAGCAGTCATATAAGAGTTGTATAAACTTTTAATAGAACTGTTATACAACCAAACAGTTGTATAAAAATGGGCCCTTTTTAGTTGTATAAGGATCATATAATTGTTTTATAGACCGTTATAAGAATTTTAGTATCCTATAAGATTTATCTTATAGCTGTTTATACAAGCCTTATAGAATTTAAATTGCTACTTGGGTAGTAATGATGAATAATCACATTCCGATGTTGTGGAGTGGATTACGTCGTTTTTTCATTAAATAGAACAAATCATTCAATCTAACAGTTTTTTAATAAATAATTAGAATGTTTTAACGAAAATGCTTCTACTTATACAAGGGGTAGCCGGAAAAGTATCAGTGTTTTAAACACTAAAATTTTTTTCTACTAATTCATTAATTTTAAAGACCACCATACATTCCAAAGCTAAGTCCTAACGAATTGCGTGATGTCAAAGAATTGGTTCCAAAGGATTCAAATATGAATTTCTCTCCGTGTAGAAACCTTCAAAAAGCCAATAATGTTTTAAAGTTTCACTGGTTTTTTGCAGTTCTCTTTGCAAAGTAAAAAAAATCCCCTCGTAAATAGGTTCACTTTATAAGGTCTATTTTGCAACATTACACCTTCTCTCTTTTTCTTTATATAAATATAAATTTATTAAAAACCCTGTCCGGGTGTATACCCACAGCAAAGACTGGAAAATCTGCAACAGCAAGAAAATATTTCAACTTGAAGATGATCGATAGGGAGTTTCCCACGAGGCTCACACTCCAAACAGTGATTAAGATCGTGAAAAATGTATATACCATCAATAAAAGTAGTCGGTTATTTTTGGGAATGTATGTCGAGAAATACGGAACCTAATATGGCCGTCTAGTTTAAACAATTTGTTACAAAATCAACTCAACCTCACCCCTCTACATATGGTGGTGGAAAGCGTTGCGGAAAGAACAAGATACAGACTAAGTAGAGAGGGAATCATTAAAGAAAAACACCCTGGGACATGCCACAAGACGGTATGATGAAAAAGTATAACATTTCAAAGAAATTCCTTACGGAATTAAGCAACAAGAAGGAATGGGATCCAAATACCATTAGCAGACTTGGAAAGAATGCCATTGAATGGTACACAGACGGTTCAAAAGCAATAGAAGGAACTGGGAGTGTTCGGGACAGAAACCAAATACTCTCAAAGCTTGGGAAAAACCCAAGCACTAAGAAATAAAAAAGATTATGTAAGGTAGGGTTGAGGTATAGGAAAGTATACATGAATTTGCCGTATTTTTTACCCCTGAAGGCTTTAAAATAGAAAAACCGGGTGGTTCTATTCAAAAAAATAAAGAAATTTGATATTTATGAAGGTAAACTTTGAACACTTTCTATACACACCCTGTATAAAATGGAAAATTTTTCAACATAGATTCAAATAGGTCCGACCTTGCTAAAAGCAACCGATTAAAAACCATTTTAATATCTTTAAGGGTATCCTTCAAAAAAATAATTTGTAAGGGTCTGCAACCGTCAAAGTTTTTACAAAAAAATCAATAACTCAAAAAGTATGTATTTTTCGAAAAAAGTTTTTAGACAAAACTATACTAAAATTTTACGTAGATTTCAAAAATATTTTAATATACAGGGTGTTCCATTTAAAATAACATAGTTACAGTCTGCCATCTTTGAAAATATTTTAGTTGAAATGATCGCATCCAAAAACCGAAACGTAGAAATTTCCATGATTTTACTAAAAGTATTCTGCCATATACAGATAGTTTTAACTCGTAGTGTGACACCCTGTATACAGGAGTCGCGTGATTTGCTGACTTATCGCTTGAGCGTCAGAAGAGTAGAAAATGAGCCTTAGCAGCCCAAGCTTATTAGATAATCCCATTAGATGAGACAAGCGAGAGCAGCTGATATTTAAGGGCTGTTAAAGCGTTTTCTGCTTGTGGGACACACAACTGTCTTTTGCCTACCGAAGAATTAATATAACTTGACGTAAGAAAATTCACGTGAAACGTCAAAGTAGTTAAGTGACAGATAGTTTCTGAACAGCCTGATTATTTTATCCATGAAAAGAAAAATTTCGCGTATGGATTGAAAACCTTTTCCCAGAGGAGATAAGATTTTCCAAAAGGCAAAAAGGATCGTAACATTACATTTTCTACTAAACAAACATTCCGCACAGTTCCTCAAAACCTACCCCCAGCTTTTTCCATTATAATTTCCAAGGTCAATAACAAGTGTCAGTTGAAAATAGCAAGGTACTTACCGATGTCAGATGATCCGCCCCAAGTCCCTTGTTGAGCTTGTCGAGCTAGTTTACTGATTGCGTCTACGTACATCCTGGAAGCAGCGGCGGCGCCTACAATTAAAAAATAACATTCAAAACTACCAATTAATATATTGGAGATCATAACATTAACAGTACACAGCCGATGATATTAAACAAATATCCGATATCTCGTTCGTCGTGGTCGAAAGTTGATAAACCAGAGTATACATTAAATGAGAATTTAGTATCAAGTCCGCGTCAAGTGACACCTTTATTATCATCGCCCTGAAAAAGCTCAAAATAGTGGAGGAAGAAGAATGCAGATTTTGTGGCATGGAAGAAGAAACCTCCAACTGCACAGCACTTCAGAATCCTAGAGCACAGCACCTAGAAGATTACTGAATAGAAGAGGAACATTTACCTAAGTTGAAGCCTGCAGACATCCTGAAATTCCTCCGGGAAATAGGACTAAAGGAACTACTAGTTTCTGGGATTCTCCTCAGAAACAGAGTAGATACATACATACATACAAACTAATGATTAAAGTGTAATTCAATATCCTTCGTGACATATAGGCATGGAAGTAGTTGTTGCTTGTTAGTTTACGGTCTTTATCCTTTAATATTCGAAGACTTTGTTAGGCGCTATAATATTATTATTAACTTTGGGACGAGTTGAAAATTTATTCTTTTTTGGTCAACTGATCCTTTGTCATGAAAGTATCAGCCAATTAAAATTCTGAAGGACGAAGGATAATTGAAGACAAAAGTATCCAGCGATACTCATTTCCGTGTATATAAAACCTATTATTCGAAAAACTTTTTTTTTGTTTATTGTTAGAGAATAATATTTACTATGAATTTGCATTGGGTCGTTAAAAGTTTTAATTAACTCATTAAAATTTGTGGGATCACAAAGGAACGTGTTAATTCAAAAAGATAATTGAATTATTCATAAAACTTTTCTTATTTACATGAAGCCAAGATGTTTTTATTGCAATTCTGGATTCAAACTATACCACAAACTGCCAGGAAACAAACTCACTTGTTCATAAACTGAAATTGAACAAACTGAAAGCTTAAAGAAGGTTCTAAAGGAGCCTTCACAAGAACCGTTTTGTGGAATCACGAATGATTATACAGTGTGGAAACCACTTATGGAATAAAATTCTTTATGTCATTATTTTTTTTATTTTTTTATTTTTAAACCAGAGGTTTAATTTATGGGAATAAACATCAATGTCTAGCATATGCGGACGACATAGTACTCATGGCAAGATCCAGGAAAGAGGTTCTAAGAGTATTTAAGCTACTGGAACAGAAGGCAAGAGAACATGGTCTATTGATCAACGAGAAAAAAACAAAATACATGGTAACGAAGGGCAGTGAGGAAACGGATATTATTATAAACTGTGATGGAAATAATAGCTACAGAATAGAAAAGGTGGAACAAATCGAATATTTGGGAGTCACTATCACAAGTAAAGTAGACGAAGAAAGGGAAATAGAAAAAAGATTAACAAAGGGCAGTAAAGCAGCAGGAATGGTATCAAAGATGTTAAAATCGAAAGACATATCACGAACAGCTAAAATAAGATTGTACCAGACTTTAATAAGACCGTCAGTTACCTACGCTTGTGAAACTTGGACAATGAACAAAAAAGAGCAGAATAAATTAGAAATATGGAAACGTAAAATGCTCAAAAAAATTTATGGTGGAATTAAGGGAATCTACAGAAGAACAAACAAAGAACTCTCAGAATTATATAAGCACCCAAGTATAACCCGTATAATTAAAGCACAGAGAGCAAGATGGTTGGGACATATAGGTAGAATGACGAAAGATAGATGGGTAAAACGAGTGCTGAAAAGTGGAGAAGGTGGTAAAAAGAGAAAAGGAAGACCAAGGAAAAAATGGTTGGAAGAGGTTAGGAGAGATCTGGGAACAGTGGGAGTTGGGGACTGGGAAAACGAGGCGAGGAACAGGAAGAAATGGAAAGAGCGAGTGAAAGATCTCGAAGCCGAGGGCCAGATAGGCCTGTAGTGCTGCTATATATATATATGTCATTATTTTAGAAAATTATGAAAAATGCCGAGACAAGTCAACTTTTGAATTGAGTTGTGCGTTATTTAAACATAAATGTAGATGTATAGGGTGATTCACGCAAGTATGCCATAGTCGGTGTTTTTTTTTAATGAAACACCCTGTATATTTGCATATTTTTGAAATCCTCTTAATGATCCGATTCCAACAAACTAAATAATGTATGGTCAATTATGAATTATACAGGGTGAAATTTTAAAATTAATAATTTATTACACTTGAAATATAGGTACTTTTTCAAATTAGCTTAATGTAGATTTATCAAAAATATAAACTAACCAATTATTAGACGTATTTGTATATTGAACAAAACCTGCTAGGCCCATGAATTTTATCATAAATACCTAAAAATTGCCTAAAAACGCCAATAATTAGACAAAATCGGTGAATAATGTGGATTGTATTAAATCGGTAAATAATGTGGATTGTTTTCTATTCTGTCAGTTGTTGTTGTGTTGACAGTTTATACTGAAAAAGTAAAATCTTTGTCAAACACTCTTTCCTTGTCGACATAACAATAAAATATTTAACTGAGACTCACCGAATTGAGATTTTAATGATGATCGGGTACGGGGATAACTGCAGAAGTCAAGTTGAAGTGGCAAACTTATTTAATCACAGGTATCCCGAATTGCCTAATATTTCACAAAGCACTGTGTCTAAAATTCATGCACAATTCAGAGAACTTGGACATGTCAAACCATTGAAAAGAAAACCACACTTCGTTGAAGATGATGTGAAGGTGGATATTTTGTTAAGTGTCGAAGAGAATCCAACTTCAAGTACACGTCAAATCGCCCGTGAAAATAATGTTAGTCATACAACTGTTCTAAGATGTCTTCATGAAGAAAAACTTCGTCCCTACAAATTAACTTTTGTGCAGGAATTAACAGAAGACGATCCAGATCGTAGAATGGATTTCAGCGAAAGATTGATGAATAAGCTGAACAAAATTTGAGATAGCTCTTGGTACCATGGGGTAAACCGACAGAACTGTAGATATTGGTCAGCAGAGAATCCTGATCGGATGCGTGAGACACATACTCAGTACCCTCAAAAGGTGAACGTTTGGGCCGGTATTATAGGCGACCATATTATTGGTCCTATATTTATAGCTGAAAAATATTCAAATATGCTTAGAAATGAAGTTATTCCTGCGTTGGCAAACTTATATCCCAACGCAATAGATCTTAGCTTACCGAATGAAAATGTTTGGTTCCAGCAAGACGGGGCAACACCCCATTATGCTTTGATGGTAAGATTTTATTTAGATGAAATCTTCCTCAATAAATGGATTGGACGAAGAGGTACTATTGAGTGGCCAGCTAGATCGCCAGACCTTACGCCGTTAGATTTTTTTCTGTGAGGTTATCTCAAGAACAAAGTATATGCAACACAACCAACTAGCATTGTAGACCTCAAAGAAAGAATTTCACAACTACAAGATTGAACCTCCTTCAAATTCTTCTGGACCTCTTACTATATGTTTATCAATGTTTATAATAATAAATCGCCCAGTATATTCAAAAGTAAACAGATTAACTGACTTGGAAATGATTTTATTCGTTGTTTTTTTTTCCATAAATTCTCTCTCGAAAGAACTGTGTATTTAGTGTTTCGTTGAATTTATTCAAGTATGTAGTCGAATCACATTTAGAATGCGGAAATTCTACAGTTCGCTTAGATCGTGAAAGGCATAGAAATGTATTGTAAAAGTTTGCGTTCGCACAGATTTAGTTCTTTTAAGGTTTAATATAAACAACTCGTACTATTAAAGAGATTCCTTAATTGAATGGTAAGTACGTTAACAAAAAAAAGGTTCACCTCTAGAGTTTCTGTAGGAAATAAAAAGAATTTTAAAAAGCGGGAGATATTTTTTATTTGAATTCATAAGTACGTAGAAAATGTATTAGTATGGCTAATAATTTTAACGGTGTATTCAAGCATTGCATCACTTTGTTTTTTTTTCCAAACCAGGAATCTTCGCTCACCAAATTTCAATACAACTCAAAACTTGACTTAAAAGTTTCACTGAAAGTTCGTGCTTTGATAGGTGTTGCTTTAATATCATTTTCAAAACTTCTCTGAATACCATTTAAAGTTACAGTTCGAGTTTCCCTCCACCTTGATTTCCCTTTCAAATTTCCACGTTCATTAAACCCAAATTTCCCATAAAAAAATTTTGACTGCCTTTAATTTTGCTGAATATTGTGGGAGGACTCTCTCGATTCACGTGAACTTTGTTGTGTCAGCGTAAAACGCCTCTTGTTTTTACACCCGCATATTTGAATAAACAATGTGTGACAAAATATGTTGGTAAATACATTTTGCAAGACATGAATTTATGGAAAATTGTACAGATGGGTAGCAACAGAATTTTTATAAAAAAATTGTTGTCCGTAAACAACAAGTACAGATACAGAATACACCAGCCAAACAAGAAACGAAAGCCGGCGTAAGCCCCTGTATATTTGCATATTTTCGAAATCCTCTTAATGAACCGATTCCAACAAACTAAATAATGTATGGTCAATGAATTATACAGAGTGAAATTTTAAAATTAATCATTTATTACACTTGAATTATTGGTACTTTTTTAAATTAGCTAAATATGGATTTATAAAAAATCTGAACTAACTAATTATTAGACGTATTTGTATATTAAACAAAACCTGCTACGCCCATGAATTTTATCATGAATACCTTAAAATTTCCTTAAAACGCCAATAATTAGACAAAATCGGTAAATAATGTGGATTGTTTTCTATTCTGTCAGTTGTTGATGTGTTGACAGTTTATACTGAACAAGTAAAATCTTTGTCAAACACTCTTTCCTTGTCGACATAACAATGAAATATTTAACTGAGACTCACCGAATTGAGATTTTAATGATGATCGGGTACGGGGATAACTGCAGAAGTCAAGTTGAAGTGGCAAACTTATTTAATCACAGGTATCCCAAATTGCCTAATATTTCACTGTGTAGTACTGTGTCTAAAATTCAGAGAGCTTGGACATGTCCAACCATTGAAAAGAAAACCAGCCTCCGTTGAAGATGATGTGGAAGTGGATATTTTGTTAAGTGTCGAAGAGAATCCAACTTCAAGTACACGTCAAATTGCCCGTGAAAATATTGTTATTCATACAACTGTTCTAAGATGTCTTCATAAAGAAAAACTTCATCCCTACAAATTAACTTTTGTGCAGGAGTTAACAAAAGACGATCCAGATCGTAGAATGGATTTCTGCGAAATATTGATGAATAAGCTGAACAGAAATGAGATAGCTCTTGGTACCATTCTTTTTTATGACGAATCAACATTCACATTGAATGGAGAGGTAAACCGACAGAACTGTAGATATTGATCAGCAGAGAATCCTAATTGGATGCGTGAGACACATACTCAGTACCCTCAAAAGGTGAACGTTTGGGCCGGTATCATAGGCGACCATATTATTGGTCCTATATTTATAGATGGAAATTTGACAGCTAAAATATGCTTAGAAATGTAGTTATACCTGCGTTGGCAAACTTATATCCCAACGCAGTAGATCCTAGCTTACCGAATGAAAATGTTTGGTTCCAGCAAGACGGGGCAACACCCCATTATGTATTTAATGGTAAGAACTTATCTAGATGAAATCTTCCCCAATAAATGGATTGGACGAATAGGTACTATTGAGTGGCCAGCTAGATCTCCAGACCTTACGCCGTTAGATTTTTTTCTGTGGGGTTATCTCAAGAACAGAGTATATGCAACACAACCAACTAGCATTGTAGACCTCAAAGACAAGATAACTACAGAAATACGGAATATTTCACCTCAAACTTTAAACAAAGTTAAGGAGGAGTTCTATAGGAGACTGTGCTATTGCCAACAACTAGGTGGAGAACATTTTGAGCATTTATTTTAATATATTAAAATCAAATACATCAGGTATTTTATGTATGTGTTTAATAACTGTAAAAATAAAAATTTCACCCTGTATAATTCATAATTGACTATACATTATTCAGTTTGTTGGAATCGGTTCATTAATAGGATTTCAAAAATATGCAAAAAAACAGGGTGTTTCATTAAACAAAACACCAACTATGGCATACTTGCGTGAATCACCCTGTACATTTAAATTTATGTTTACATAACGCACAACTCGAATCAAAAGTTGATGTGTCTCGTCATTTTTCATAATTTTCTAAAATAATGACATAAAGAATCTTATTCCATAAGTGGTTTCCACGCTGTATAAATCGCTAAATGCAAATGCTTTTAAAAGTGTAATAACCCACAAATCCCCGTAAAACTAACTTTGAGACTAACGAAAATTTATCTTTTTCTAATACCGCATTCGAAAGTGTATTTTTGACCCTTATTTTTAGTTAGAGAAGTGAAGTCTGGCATCCCTCGGTGCGACAAAGTTAGTTTTCACCCTAGGGAAGAAATTGATTACGAATTCTAGACAGGAACGGATTAAGACAGTTTTCTTTCAATACATTACTTGTGGAAAATAGAAAAAACTTTTTTTCTAAGGACAGTACAAAACAATACATACATTTTCTTTGTTCCAGAATATCCTCGATAAGTTCAATCCAGGTGCACGGCAGATGATCAACGCTGGGAAAGCCTACTTGAAAGCTTTACACGGTAAGTTACAATTAGCTTCATATACAGTGCGTTCAGAAAATAATATTATTTTAGTTCGAGGTTGGAAGTTAAGATGTCGCTTTGGTAACAACTTTTACACTTCTGTTCCTGGAAGACATGTTGTAACACAACCCGTTGTAGCCCATTTGTAACATGACGCGTTGGTCAATTTGCAACATGTCTTACCGGCACATAGAACTCTTAATAGGTAACAGGATATCCCAGGGTTGGATCTTTGCCTAAATTAGGATTTTTTGGAACCATCATATAAGGAAGAAGGCTGGTACAAAAAGGATAACTTGGGCGCCAACTTATCATTTATTATCCTTTTATCATATATAATACCACGAGAGTGAAAATTTTGTCGGCAAAATTTTTCGATTGTCATGAAAGTTTGTTGCTTGGCAATTTTGCGAATGACATTTTTAACAAAACCACTAGCCGTCAGACAAGTGGTTTTGGATTAAATGTTATGAGCAAAATTACCTAAAAGCAACAAACTTGAATACAAGTGAAAAATTTTACGTAACAAAATTTTTAATTGAGTGGTATTCAACATGACTATTTCACGAGAGAAAAACTAAAAAATCATATGTTTAAACGTTTTATTTATTGCAAACTTCAATTACACAAAGCCAAAAAAGTAATGACATTATGAAAAAGAAATTACTTATTTATGTAAAAAGTACAATTATTATAATTGTACGTTGTAGCATTATTTTGGGGATTGTTTTGCATCATAACCTGTGATGAATTTAAATTAGAAACTGAGGATTCTTTTTCTTTATTTTTATTTTCTCGAAGGTTCTCTATAAGTTGGAAATGGTGTTCTTCATTTAATTGTAAATATGGTTTCAAAGAATGGGCAGAAGAATGTCCTGTAAGTTTAATTACTTCTTGTTCACCAACTCCTCCTTTTGCTAATGCAGATATTGCAGAAGCTCTATGTGAATGATTGGTTATTTTTATTTTTTTTTGTGTCTATACCAATTGATTCTGCCGATATTTTCGTCCACTTTGAAATTGTATTAATTCCCAATGGTGAATTTTTGTACCATATTCCTTTCTCCCAATTTGGATGTACTGTTAAAAATAATCTTGTTGTTGATAGATAAGGATTGGATTCTCTTTTTTCAATAATTTTTAAAAATAAACGAACGGGACACAAATTGTTGTTAGCATTATTTCTCACCAGCCACTTACTGCCAGATAAAGCTTTTGATCCTCCTTGTGTCGTTTTGGAAAAGATTGGATTATATTCTACCCTGCCAGTAAAATTACCTTTATTATCATATTCTTTTTTAAAGTAATTAATATCACAATTAGCAGCTTCATTTCCACGCCATGCTAATTCGAACGAACATAAACGAAAAAACTTTTTTTGTAACCCATCAGGATTATCTTCAGAATAGCTTTCTACCATTTCCATTAATTATTTTTTGGTAAACGCGTGAGAACTTCTTTTTCTGGTTTCAAGTTCAGCCTGAAACTTTTCACGTTTTGTATCCCTGGCCAATCTAGCAAATTTATAGGTAATATCTTTAAATGGATCAATTTTGATGTTAAATTCTAGAATATATTTTTCCTGAACCATTTGAGTAGTCCTATTCCAAAGTGTTTTCACACTAGCTTCAGTATAATCAGTTCCATCCCTTTTTTTCATGTTAAAACCATAAGAATTTTTGCTATAACTTGTTCAGAAGTATCCTTTTCTAACGTATAATTACGTGCGTCCAGAAACATTCCAAACTGTTCCCACGCAGACTTTTTTGTCTTCATTGTATTTCGCGGTATACTTTGCTTAATTGTACTCTCTACTTCATTTATTGAATTATTTCCAAATCTTGTATTATTCATGTTAATAATACTTATTTAAATTTTTGAAACAGTTTTAATAATTTTTAGACAGTTAAATAAATAAATAAACAACTTAGTTTCCTTAGAAACCACTAACAAAGATTTTATATTGAATTTTATCACAGAGTGATAGAATTTTATACACATAGATTTGATATATTAAATGTCAAAAAATTGCCGCGACAAGACAAAAAATTGCCAGTTCAAAACCTTCAAATTTTGTCAGTTATCATTTTACTTGACTAGTGAAATAGTCAAGTAAAAAGAGTACATTGATACAGTCAGATCATATTAAAACCAAAGCATTTGAACATTCGGCGCTATACTTTTATACACCTGGAGAGTCAACTCCAAACTTAAAAAAAAATCTTTTTAATAATATTCAAGCATAATCATGCTATATTAGCGGTCAAGACACGAAGTTTTATCGCATTTTTCTTAGTGAGCATTCACAGTTAGTGGAAGACCTTTCTAACACATCTCTGCTGGACAGTTAATAGAAGACTTTCAAAAAAATAGCGCCAGAAAAGAAAATTGCCGGTTATAAACAATCCTGATTTGCTGAATTCTAAACTGGAGGTGGGGCAAATCATTAACGGTCTAATTTTTTAAAAGTGGTTAACATGAACACGTGTCCCACATCAAACAGAAAAGCGGCTAAGAAATAACAACAGAAAAGGCCGTGAATCTTAGAACAAAGGGTAGGGACGTGTGCAATTTGAAAACAATTTTGTTCTCATTTTTACATTTACTTAGAAGTTAATGATAGAAGTGGATACAAAAAATATCGATAGATATTCTATGTGATTTTGGTGTCTTCTTCAATACGTAATTAAGCTCTTAGAGCTCGCGGTCGTAGAACATATACCTTGTACTGATGAGGCACGAATACACCGAAACCGATCTACAAATTATGTTGTGCCTTCTAATTACAAACCAGAATGGTCGATTGTTGAAACGAAAAAGCAGAATAACCAAAAAATTGATATCTCATTTCTTAGAAAAAAAAACTTTTCAATAAACGCTCTCTTTTACGTCTCTCTATTTATAGCAATTGACTGCATTTACTATTTGTTGAGAACCTAATCTGTGTAAAAGCTGAGTCTTTTCTTACATAACCAAAAGCGATCAAGTGGAAAGGGGAGAAAAGATTGGAAAATTTGAAGTTAGGCCCGTATTTCTCACAAAACAATCCAAGTAGATCGTTGGAAACTTAATTAACTTGTTCGAAGATGTTTTTCTACACTTGTTTCAATATTTTACGTGAATTAGTGTAGTGTAAAGTCTGGAAAATTTGTCATATTTTTAATAATAAAATGTAATAATTTAAGTTTAATTTATATCGTCAGTAATATTGTTTGGTTATTGAGATATTTAACACTATTTGTAACTGTGATACAGTTGAAATCCGATATTTTTTGTAATAAACATAGTTTTTTGGTCAAAATACAAAAGAATATGATACCTAAGTTATTTTTAGTTGAACTTTAACCTTGAATAACTTTTAAGCAAGTGAATATATCGAAAAATATCAAGAGGAAGCTTTTGTAGAGCGTTCAATTTTCTACAAAAATAATTGTTTGCCATTGCCATTTATAAACTGTCATAGAGACATAAAAATGAATTGTAAAAAGTGCCAAAACCCCATGTTATTTAAATGGAAAATGTATCGCCTTGGAGGCATCAAGGGCTTATATGGGACTGATATTTTTTTAGGTCCTGAACTAAAAATTTTCGAGACGCTGCAAAGTCAAAAATCAAATTGGTGAATAACGGACACCCTACTCAACACGTAATGATTTGTCGCTATTTATTTTGACACAACTATTTAACAGGCCTAAAATCGGTATAGTCGAACTTTATTACGAACTCCTTTCACGATGACTCGCCGATCAAGCAAGCTGTAAGACAGACGTTCATTTATATGGATCTGAAGATACGAATATCATTCATTCTAAGACTAACTTTAAGGTTATCTCTAGCGTATTCGTGTGTTACGTAGCTATATATACTTTTTTGTATACCCATCAATATGTATTCTAGTCGACAGTGACATAACAAAAGTCAGCTGGAAAAATAAAGTTCCTAATGGATAAATTTGAAAAGGAATCCCGGTGACAAATGACGACAGTCTTTCCGGAACAGATCCTTAAATCTGGATGTAGGTACATGAAACTTTTAGTCGACGTTAGTAGGTATTAGTTGAAATACACGAGATTTAGAGCAGGTAAAAGGAAACGGAAGCTGTCAAACCAAGCTTGTTTGATCTGGAACATGCAATTGCCATCAGAGATGTTTTTATGGTCATATTATGATGAGTTTTAACAATATTAAGTTCTAAAATAGACTTTATAGGCCAGATGATAGGGGTAATAACTAGAGGTAATAAGTTTTTTTTATAAGTATCTTAAAGTATGTAGATTAATATAAAAAAGTTTACCAGTCTATCGATTTCCCAAATTGAAAAAAGAAATCAAAAAAGAAAATTTTTTCGAAATTTTTCAATATTTCGTAGAGTAAAATAAAAAATACCATCGTGTTGGAGGAGTGTTTTCTAAGAAAAAAAGGTTTCCTGCGCTTCTTTCGTCCGAGCAATGGTTTGTCCGGAAAAATTCGGTTAACTAAGTATGTGTTCTGCATCCGAGCAACTCTATTTTCTGACCAATAATTTTAAATAGGAACTTATGGCAAGTGATATCTCGTTTGAAAGGCATTGACATTGGATACATAGCCATATTAATTTTGTTTGGGTTTAAACTAATTTTGACGGATAAATTAAATAAATACCAAAATTATTATTTCACATTTAAATATTGAAGATTTTTAAGTCCGCCTCTGGTTGGTTGTCAAAAAAATTGACGTTTTTAATTTAATAGTATTTGTTGCTTTGCAACGTTTTTATAAAAAGCTTAAATAATTAATTTTATTATTGTTTAATGAGACGTATAAGAGTTTACATAGGCAAAATGGTACGTACTCAATCCGACAAAGTAGCAGCTATCTTAATAATTGGTGAATCTAGAAAGAATCTCCATGAAGCGGAACGTTTATTTAATGAGATATACCCAGATCGCCCTATCTCGAGAACTTATTTGAGGGAGCTTCTTCACAAGTTTGAAGCAACAGGTAGTGTTCAAGATGCAAAACGATCTGGCCGATCAACATTTAGTGTTGATAAAAAAATTGATATAGTTGCTGAAATGGTAGTAAACCCTACTTCCTCTTCAACTTAAGTTGCGTCTATCTGTGAATTAAGTAAAAGTACAGTACAGAGAGTGTTGGCTAAAAATAAATTCCATCCATACAAGTTAAAAATGGTGCACCACCTTTCGGATGACGACCCCGACAGAAGACTTGAATTCTGTGAAAGTGTGACAAATAAAATTAGTCAAAGCCCACATTACACAGAAACAATTTGGAAATGTGAATTCACAAAATGTAAGGTATTGGAGTGACACAAATCTTCACACCTTTCGTGAACAACATACCCAATTTCCGGAAAAAGTCAATGTTTGGGCAGGTATTTTGGGAAACCACATAGTTGGTCCTGTTTTCCTAAATTCAAATTTAAGCGGTGAAGTGTATCTGGAGATGTTACAAAATGCAATTGAGCCGTTAATTCTTGAAATTCTGGAAGATAATCCAGATGAATTCGGCCATCTGTAAATAACATTTCAACAAGATGGTGCTCCTGCACATTATTATGGTGCAGTAAGACGTTACCTGGATGAAGAATATCGAGGTAGATAGATCGGCCGGCGAGGTCCTATAGAATGGTCACCTCGGTCACCAGATCTGACACCATTAGATTTTTTTCTATGGGGGTACTTGAAATACAAGGTTTATACTACGGCACCAGATAGCATTTGCGTTTTGAAAGAAAGAATTATTGAAGAATGCAATGCAATTTCAGATGACACATTCGAACGAGTACGACAAGAGTTTACTAATAGGATGTATTACTGTCAGGAAATAGACGGAGCACATTTCGTACACTTGCTATAAGAATCCAATGTTGATATTTGATTAATTAAATTTAAAAAAATAATTTTGGTATTTATTTAATTTATCCGTCAAAATTAGTTTAAACCCAAACAAAATTAATATGGCTATGTAGCCAATGTCAATGCCTTTCAAACGAGATATCACTTGCCCACCCTCTTCCCAGCGAGAAATATTAGAGAATTTCAAAAAAAAAGTTTTTAATTTTTTTTATAATTTGGGAAATCGATAGACTGGTAAACTTTTTTTTATATTAATTCACATACTTTAAGGTACTTATAAAAAAAATCAGCCGTATTGCTAATTACTTGTACTTTTGGTCTAAAATGACCCATACCGACTGGCCTATTTATCTTGTCAACGAAAAAAATATCAAAACTATTTCTAGAGTAGAGATTGTATGCTTTAAAGTAAACACGCTGTATAATTTTTCTAGTTATTTTCAAGTCTACTAATAATTGAACTAAGCTATTTTCAATTACCCCACTAATAACATTTTCGAATTTAGTCGTGGCACTTGGTTTTTATCGTCTAAAATTGCCCTTCGTCGTAAGCGAATGTAGAGAGAGGCAAAAAGAGGACCAAAAGTGAGCTGGTGTACACGGTGCAACGGCTTTTCTTAAACTCATTTATCTGAATTTTCTTGGTAATTGACCCTCGGAGCGTGTTCATCATACTAAACTTCCAAAGTATAAGACGTGAAATATGGACCTAAAACATCAGCCGGGAAATCGGGTTTGGTATCTCTTTTCAAGGAAGAAAAAAATAACGTCAAATTAAAATTACATAATACCGAGATTTACGGTTATTTCGTAACAAGAAGCCAGAAGCT
>CAJUYH010005737.1:22370-35809 GCA_910591685.1 Galerucella tenella | reverse complement strand
CCCTGCCAGCGTAACCGATGCACGCGGACTGGCATCTCTGTTCATAATTCATAATTCAAATTCTGGTGAGTGTGTGTGTGAACATTAGTAATAGACCTCCTACAAAATTCAAAATAACATTAGCAGTTCGTGGCCAAAAATTATAAAATTTACATGGTTTGATTCATAATGATAAATGCTACACAGTGATATCAGTTTCCCTTGGATTGGAACTGTAATTTATGGTGAATATTGAGTAGTTTGGTTAAAAATTGTCGCCCTATCAACTAAGAAAAAACTGTTGATATCACTAATTAATAGTTCATTGTATTAAAATTAGGCCAGGTATTGGACACGTGCGAAATAATCAAAGTCTAGATTAAACAATAATATTTACGATAAATTTTTATAAATTTTATTGATTTTCACAAAAATGGAGAAAAAACAATTTAAATGTTGCAAACATAGGGATCTAAATTACTATTGCTGCAAAGTATGTTATGGAATATTTCATGATAGCTGTTTTCTAAAAAAAAAAATACGACCTCTTTAGAAGGTTACTTGATATTCTGCTCAAAAGAGTGCCGGGAAGCCAATGCAGCCCAAAGTGATAAAACCACAAATATCTATAAAGAAATATCAAAAATCGAAAAAGATAAGATAGAACTTGAGCAATATATGGAGGAAATGCAAATAAGCAAGGAAGAAGAAATTGAAACATTGAAGCAGAAATATGAAACGTTAGCTAAAGAAAACCACGAAAGAGAAACATACTTCAAGAAGCAAAAACGAAATTCAAAAATTTTTGAAGATGAGGTATTTGAAAGGGAACAATGTCTAGAAAACCAACTAAGGAGACATAATGAAGATCTAATTAGGAATAATAAATTGAATGAAGACCTAAAGATAAGGCTTGAAGAAAGTTTGCAGCAAGTTGAGGACATAAGAAGTAAATTGAAAGCACTTGGAAGTGTAAATGTAGATATGTTAAATTCAATTAAAACATTAAGTGTAGACAACGATGCCTATGCATCAGAAATATTTGAACTTAAAAATAGGTTATGCTTTCAATCAAATAAAAAACAAACAAATATAAATCACACTGTAACTGAAACCAAAGGTAAAAAGCAGATAGAAAAATCTAATGAGATATTATTAGAAAATAAAATAAATACACATCAGGCGAAGACAACAACCGACAAGAATGTAACAGAAGAAGTTATTGTCCTCAGAGATGAAGAAGAAATTAAGGAAAGGGTGCAAAAAGGTGAAGAAGATAAATATAAAAAAAGGAAATTATTAATCTTATGTGATCAAAAAGGAAGTAACCTGGGAGGTAAACTAAACTTATTGATGTGTAATACGGATGTTCAAACTATTATCAAACCAAACGCCTTGTATAATGGCGTAATTGAGGATATTATAAATTTAACTGAAGATTTTACTCTTAATGATCACATTGTGGTATTAGCAGGTTTCAATGATTTTGTGAATGGCAAATATCCACTGTTTAAAAATATTAATGATAAAATTAAAAAGTGTACTCATACAAATATTATACTCGCCTCAGTATCATATATTAATAATCAAAAGAAAATCAATGAATCCATATTTAAATTCAACAAAAAATTATATGAGTACACTAGTAAAATTAATAATTTTGCAGAGGGTGAAATAACTTTTCTGGATCTTGATAATTGTAATGGAATTAATCTAAAAAAATATGAAATCGCTCAAAGTATTGTTAATTTAACAAAACCCAAATTCAAACTTATTCAGAAAAGTTTAATTTTTATTAAAACGTCAGGAAATAGTAATTTTTTAGGAACAAGTCCAAAAAATATAACATTAGATTAACAAATGAAACTATAAATCCAACTAATTTTTTAACTTTTGTACATCAAAATATACAATGTATTAGTAATAAGATTTTATTATTGAACGATATATTTGCTGGTAAATTTTATTGTGATTTTTTAATGATTTCTGAACATTGGCAAACAAAAGATGCCATTCAAGAATATAAACTTAACCAGTTTACTTTGGTCACGAATATGTGTCGAACTATAACAACACATGGTGGTGTAGCTATATATAAAAATGACAATTTTTCTGGAATAGTAAATGAATATGATATAAAAAAATTTTCTAAAGATAATATCTTAGAATGTTGTGGTATACAATTACCTCAATATAAATTTATTTGTATAGTTATTTACAGGCCTTCGGGGGGAAATTTTAGTGATTTTATGTTAATTTTAAATGAAATTTTAATTCATGTATGTGCGGAATACCACAATAATATAATTATTGGAGGAGATTTTAATGTAGATTTTATAAAACTAGGTACTCGACTTTCTATGTTGGAAGATTTATTGTTCAGCTTTAATTTTGGAATATGTTTCAGAACACCAACTAGAGTTACAAAAGACAATATATTTGTAAGAACATCTAATCAGTATGTTTCGGCAGTGGTGGACCTCTATTTATCTGACCACTACTCTCAATTTTTTGATTTCGAAACAAGTATCTCTTCTCAACAAAATAAAACAGCAGCTGTGAAATATATCTCACGTTCGTTTTCACAAGACAATATAGAACATTTTCATAGTTTGTTAATGGCAGAAAACTGGTCTAGTGTTTTTGATCAGATCTGTCCCAACTTGGCATATAACCTATTTGAGGAAATTATTTTATCTTATCTTGAAATAGCCTTTCCAGAAAAGTTAGTTACAAGAAATCACAGTACTAAAAATAAAAAATCTAACAACTATAAGTTAAGTACAGAGTTAATGGAATTAAAAAATAATGTATCATTATATAATACTTTGGCTAAGCACGATCGACGATATGTTGAAATTAGTAAAATACTAAATAAAACATATAAGGTTAGGTTGGAACAGGCCTCTAGGGAGTACTATGATAATCGAATTTTGAGCTCGGAAAATAAAACTAAAGCAACCTGGAAATTAATAAAGGAATTGCAGAAAAAAACTAATAAAACAAATAGTCAACTTATATTATATGATCAAGGTAACCAGATAAGTGACTCAGATTTGGCAAATAAATTTAATATTAATTTTACTAAACCCCCGTTAGATAGATTACTTCATGACATAGAATTTTTAAATAAAAATATTGCGTCTAATAATAAAACATTTTATATGGCCCCTGTTACAGAGGAGAATGTATTTGAGCTAATACTGTCCTTAAAAAATACTGCCGCAGGGGGAATGGATGGGTTAAATAACAAATTAATTAAAAAATGTGCAGTTTTACTGACAAAACCTTTGACATTCTTACTGAATTTGTCAACTGAAAAAGGCATTTTTCCGCATAAATTAAAACTAGCTAGAGTAGTTCCTATTTATAAAAAAGAAGATCCTAATGATATAAACAACTATAGACCAATCAGTATCTTGTCAACTATCTCCAAAGTTTTTGAGTTGAATATTAAAAATCAGTTGTGTAGTTTTTTCACTAAATTTAATCTTTTATCGTCCTCTCAACATGGTTATACTTCCAAAAAGAGTACAGAGACTGCATTAATAGCGTTCCATAATAAAATCGTAAGATCACTAGATAATAAAATGCAAGTAATGGGCTTATTTATTGATTTTTCTAAAGCTTTTGACTGTGTGGATCATAAACTTCTACTTCTTAAACTATCTAGATATGGAATAAGAGGTGTACCGTTAAGTTTATTAGAGTCATATTTATCGGATAGGAGACAAATTGTTCAAGTGAACAATAGTGTTAGCAGTGAACTAGAAGTTTCACAAGGGGTTCCCCAGGGCTCGATTTTGGGTCCATTTTTATTTTTAGTTTTTGCCAATGACTTAATTACTTCTTTGAACGTTATTCCGGGAATAAACTCAACTTGTTATGCTGATGACAACAATATTTTAATTATTGAAAATAATGCAGATACACTAAAAATATCGACTGAGAGAACATACGATCAAGTTGTAATGTGGTCGGAAAAAAATAATTTAAAATTAAACACCACTAAAACTACTGTGGTGTTATTTAATAATAATGGTCAATTTTTACAAGACCAGTTGTTTGAAAACACTAGTTTTCCTATTACAACTACGGACAACACTAAGATATTAGGAATAACTATAGACCATGGCATAGCTTGGAATGTACATATTGACAACCTCTGTATTAAATTAAGAAAAAGTTGCTATAGTCTTAGATTTCTTGCCAACTATTGTAGTGAAAGCACACTTTTAACACTTTATCATGCCAATTTTCACTCTCATTTGAAATATGGCATACTTAATTGGGGTACCTGTTCTACCAAGCAAAGAGTTTTTATTATTCAAAAATATGCAATTAGAATTATTGCAAAGCTGCGGATTCGCGATTCATGTAGGGAGTTTTTTAAGAGATTTAGAGTTCTTACACTAGCTGGAGTATATATTTTGGAAGCATGTGCGTATATTCATAAGAATAAGTCAATATACGTTGCCGAGCGTGCTTCTCATAACTATAACACTAGGAATAAGGGTCAATTATTAATACCTAGGCACCGGACGACACTTTTTGAGAAGAATGTAGAGTATCTGGGATGTAAGTTGTATAATACTCTTCCAGGCACCATAAAGAATAGTGGCAATCTACACAATTTTAAGTGTAAAGTAAAAGAATTTTTGTTGGACAAAAATTGCTACACAATAGAAGAGTTTTTAAAATAATATTTTATTTTTGACTAAGACACCAAAAATATGTTGTTTGGTAGATTCTTTTTTTTTATTTACTATTTGTTGAAAATTTATTTTATGTATATGTTTATTGTATATGATTTTATGACCTGTTTCACTATAAGTGTTGTATAATTTCTTTGTATAATTTTTTTTTATTTGGTGAAATAAATTTTTTCTATTCTATTATATTCTATTCTATAAAGAAGAGTGGCGCCCGACGTTTGCAAGACCAGTTACCAGTACCAGGTAAAGCTCTGAAGCTGCAAGATGGCTCCCGCTACAATTTCCACCTAGTGACGAGAAACACCTTCGACGAAAGACCAACGTACGAGGATGTCTGGGTGCATTACGAAGCTTGAGGGAGCATGTGCTTGAATTGGACGTGCATAGGCCAGTTATGCCCAAGATTGAATGTAGGCATTTAGATTGGCGAATAATCCGTAACATGGTAGAAGTAATCTTCCGAGACACCGAAGTGCAGGTACTAGTCTGCGGCCGAGCACGGGAGACACAGCCAACAGAGAAGACGGTCGCATGTTACTTCCATGCAACTGGAAAATGTAACAAGGGAACCAGTTGCCGATACATTTATCTCGTTTCAGTTTCCTAGTTAGTTCCAGGAGGAACTGTCTCTTAAGGAGGGTGCAATGTTACGCGAGCTGCTGCATTAATGTGCTCAATTAGTGCCCCCAGTGAAATTCCCATATGATACGACTATGGCTCCTCCGCCGTATTTTCAAGAATGATCTGGAAAACGTAACATCTAGAAAAAAACCGGCGCATCCACCAAAACTCCAACTTCGAGAAGTTTCTAGAACTACATGCGTGCGAGTATAAATAGGCGACGAGCATCGCAGCGGGGTGAGTTAGTCAGTTAGTGTTGATACTGAAAGAAAGCAATCGCGCCTCGATAAAGTGTTTATTAAGTGACTCTCATATAAATTATAGTTAGTGTGTGTTTAGTGTGACATATAAATTATTAAATAAGGACTGTATATGAATATAAATCTGTAAATATAAATTAATTGTAAATATAAATTAGAATAAACGTTACAATATGTAAAAACGTTATTGTGAGTTTAAAAAATGTATTGAGGCATATGTCTTTATAACAATGTCTATTCCTTTTAACTATGTTTAATGTTTATTACTCACCAACTAAATAAGATATCGAAACCGCGTTTGCTGCATTCAGTTCGTGGATAAATAACGTATTATGGGAAAAGATAATCATTCACATTCCTCTATAAATTGCAGTAGTATTTTGCGTCCGAAAAACAGCTGTTTTTCAATTTTTTTCCACTTATTCATCCGCTGTGACTGCAGGGATTGGAGTTTCCACATTTTGAACCACGGAAAAATAGGCCCATTTTTGGTTGTTTTGGCTATAAACTGTTATTTGGCGGAGTAGAATTCACTGAGACCTCTGGCGTAGAAAATTGTAACTGGCGCAACGAGTAAAATGATTCGTTTTGCATTGTTTTTGTATTATATGCAAGTCAACGTAATTATCGTAAATTCGTACTTTATTTGTTTAATTTTGTGTCAGTGACAAGTTTAAAACTGTGTTTTTCTATTTAACTCAACTGCCATTATTTCTGAGGTGAAATTCTTATATAATCAGAGATATAATAGTAGAGGTTATGTTATTCTATTTTTTGATTTCATTGCAAATCAAAGAGAAAATAACTCGGTATTAAAGATTTAAAATATTACTCAATACAAACCTACCTTCCCTGCAACTTTTGTAGAAATTACTATATCAAAAATAAAATAAAAACACGAAGTCGTTGTTTTCACAAATATCAACCATACCTATTAATGCAAAAATAAAAATATTAGGAGTCAAAATTTAGTTCAACAACCCAAAATACTAAAGCACAATTATTGAAGAAAAAGCAAAAGTTTTACAAAACACACATTGAAAATAACTAAAACAGCAAAGTTAAACCACTTAAATATCAAAGGGCATATACGGCAGCTGATTTGTTTTACTCGTTGCTAAGATGTCATTGACATTTCAGAGCGCCATCTATCGAATTCTACTTTTCCCAATTCTACAATTAGCACAGCCTAAAAACCGGTGGAGGCAACGTATTATCATTAACAATGATATTTTTGAGGAATTCCATCAAAAATCTCGCCTACTTCTTTCACACCCATGTTTTGATAGGTTTTGGGCTAACCCGACCGGTCTACTAGGAATATTAGTACTTTTACTCCTAAGTGTATGAGCACATTATTTGAAATATTTGTTTCGATAGATGCCAAACAAGTACGAATCTATGATAACGATACCAAAAAAGGGAGTACACAGTGAAATAAGTTAAAAATACAAGCTTGTCATTTTCATTTGAAAATTATTCATGTTTGAAGAAAAATATTATATGATATTCAGAGAATAAGAAGATACTTTATGTACTTCGCATGTACTGACGAACGTAGTGAGTATGGTTTATTAACTATAAAAAAGATGACAACGAAGAAAGGCTACTATGATCAGAAGAATCAGAATCAGCCATACCAAATTCTCACACGGATATCTGATGTCTTCAGGAAATCGTACTGTTTGCCATAGCTGTAATGATATAGTGACCGTTAAGCAAATACTGACTGACTGCAAACAATTTATCGCTACATATCAACCATTTGACCTAATGCCTAACCTCAAGGAAATGCTGCACTGCCCCACCGAGATAGAGAAAGTCTTACAGCTACTCATCTCTACCATAAAATATAATCTAAAAATAGTGATAATCGCTATTTAACTCATCCAAACATTTGTAACTAACCTTTTCTGTGCCAATGACCAGCGCTGTCGAGGCACGTTAATTTAACCTAGTATAAATACACATTAACATATAATATGTACTTGTAGAATTAACTTTTATCCATTTCACCTCAACTTGTTGGTATTGAAAACTAATGAAGATGATACCTCAGCAAATCCAGTAAACATGAAATAATAAAAAGTATGGAACTCTTATTTAAAACTTACCTGCTCCTCGCAATAAAACGAACAGCATCCATTCGTATGGCCAGGAGTACTCAGAACTTTAATTTTATGTGAACCGAATCGTATATAGTCTCCCTCTTCAACAAATATATCTGCCTGAGCCCCGCTAGCCTTTGAAATGATGCTTTTACATCCTGTTAGGTGTTTCAGATATCCTGATCCAGTGATGTGATCGGAATGCATATGAGTATTTACTGAAATATAAAGAGTTTTTATGAGAGATTCGTCTCGATGGATCTATTGTTCGAGGCTATATTTTATGACCTCGAAAATGATGGAGATACTACTGGTCACAGTTTTATTACTCGGTTTTATTATCGGTGAAGAAATGTGTGAAATTCAGCATACTTATTATAACGACATAAGTAAATATAATGCTGAAGTACTAAAGAATACAAATGTGGTTTAAAGATATAGTATTGTAATGTATTTCTTATTCATTTAAATAGTTTTTACGGGTGCGAGTGGGATAAAAGTATAGACGGTATTAAACTTATTAATTTATATATGAGGTATTCCATGAAAAATCGACCACTTTTGAACCCGACCCCTTTCGATCTTGACTAAAGTTTTCCATTCTTTCCTACCCTTCCACGATCTACCAAGCATTGATAGATGACTAGTTATTTATGATATAAGTGCTAAAAGTGATATTTTATTTTGTGAGAACGGAAGGACACGACACGGAGTAATGAATGAAATCCTGAAATAAATTTGTATCGTTTGCCATGGTAAATGGTATTCTGACAAGTAAATAAAAAATATTATTGTTATTAAAAAATGTTATCACTGATTATACTTGGCTAGTGTCCTAGCCTATAATTTTGTAAGGACCACATGATGTTGTACCGTAATGACAATTTTTGAAACGTTTTTTGAGCTTTTTCAATACACTACATGGATTATAATAATTTCT
Source organism: Galerucella tenella (assembly GCA_910591685.1). NCBI lineage: Eukaryota > Metazoa > Arthropoda > Insecta > Coleoptera > Chrysomelidae > Galerucella > Galerucella tenella. The sequence continues at coordinate 27,186 of CAJUYH010005737.1, read as the reverse complement.
GCAGCCGATGGATGTATAGGAAAATACTCTGGCAACCCTCCAAAACAAACTGTTCCCTGGTGGAGCGAATCCTGTAACATTGCAGTGAAGGAATGCAAAAAAGCGCTTAACAAATTCCGAAGAACCAGAAACGATTCAGACTTGATAAACCTCAAAAAAATGGGAAAAAAATCCAAAAGAGTTCTAAAACAAAGTAAAGTCGTGGAATGAATACACAAGCACAATCACCTCTCCTTCTCAAATTTGGACCAACGTAAGACAGATGGAAGAAAAAAACACTAGCTTCAAAATATATGGCCTAACCCTTGAAGGCTAAGTCATTACCAATGATCAACAAATTTCTAACATTCTTGCCCAACACTTCCTGAATAAAACAAAATCTAATCCTGAACCTTCAAACTTAACAAATAGCCTACAGCCTAAACAAATTTCTCACGACTGTCACCCTCTCAATATTCCTTTCACTGTTTCCGAACTAAATGCAGTCATGCCTTCACTGAGGAACACATTTGCTGGCCCTGACGATATTCCTAGGTTTCTCCTAAAACAATTACATCTAGCAACAAGAACTAAATTGCTCAAACTCTTCAATAAAATATAGTGCAGTCTACAATTTCCGACGTCATGAAGAAAATCTATCATTAGGTATACCAATCAAAAAGATATACTTCAATAACAACCTTCCAATTCATTAAGGCCTATTTCACTTACCTGCACACTGTGTAAAATTCTCGAGAAAATGGTTAACAGACGCCTACATTGGTACTTAGAATCGCATAACCTTTTAATTACAACGCAGGCAGGCTTTATATTGAATAGATGCACATTAGATCACCTGGTTACTCTACACACAGCTTTCTCATAAGCCTTTGGAAGTAAAAATGACGTAATTGCCGTGAGTCTAGATATTGACAGCGCCGTCGACACTATTTGTAAAACTTTCATTTTCGAAAAACTCACAGACTTTATCTTAACTGGAAACATTCTCTTCTTCCTACAAAACTTCCTAACCAACAGATCTTTCAAAGTTGTTACAAATGGGCAAACGTCTTCATTGCACGCCCCTGAAAATGGAGTACTACAAGGATCGGTTCTTAGCTCAACTTTACTCCTGATGAGTATCAACAATATCTGCTTCTCCATAATTCCACCTGTCAAATATGATTTGTATGCCGACGATCTCTTTCTCTACTGCCAGGGCAAAGTCACGGCTTTACTTCAGAAGACTCTAGATAACATCCACCATTGGTCTTCCGGTTTTCACTTTTCAACAACCAAACCAAAGTAATCCATCTCAGCAAAAGACTCAACCCTTGTCCTCCACAAATAAATCTCAATGAGCTTCCTCTACATGTGGTTGATCAACACAAATGAGGAGTAATTTTAGATTCAAAGTTCACATGGAGACAACATATGCAGGCGACTAAAGCTAATTGTTTAGATCGAATTAACACCTTAAAATCGTTAGCACATCACCAATGGGGAGCAGAAGAGGAAATATTAATAAGGATTTACAGATCACTGGTTCGCCCCAAACTAGACTATGCAAGCATTCTTTATATGTGCGCCAGCAAAACGTATGGGTACCTCAAATCCCTGGACACAATCCAAACAACAGCATTACGAATATGTCTAGGCGCCTTCAGATCCAGTCCAACTGAAAGCATCTGCATTGAATCTCCTGAACCACCTCTTTTTATACGACGAGAGTACCTTCTTCTATTCTATTTTTCCAGGATATTTGTCTACTCACTAAACCCAGTATACAAATTAATTAATTCTATGGAACCATTCCCTGATCAGACCCAGAACATCGCTCTTATCTCCACAAATGCTATATCCTACAATAATAAACACTAACCTTACAGTTACAACTCACGTAAAACTTTCCAAAACTCCTCCATGGATCATAAGACAGCCGCTATTAAACACAAGCCTAAAAAACTACAACAAATACGAAACGCCCTACATAGCCTTCCGACAAAAATTCTGAGAACTAATAAACCGTCAGAAGCTTGACAAAATCTTCTATACCGACGACTCTAAAGAAGTTAATAGTACCGGATATGCTGTTACTACACTAGATACAACAATAGTAACATACAAACTTCCTGACTTATGCGGTATATACACAGCCGAACTATAAGGAATATTACAAGCTTTGAGGACTCCAGTACAGGATAACAGTAAACTAGCCATATGTACAGACTCCCTTTCATCAATATACTCCATCAGAAACAACTACTCACAACATCCTTTAGTACCACCACCGCCGCACAAGAGGTATCTCTGTGAATATCATCTGGATCCCTTCCCATTTATGGAGTACTGGTAACGAACGTGCAGACCTAGCAGCAAAACAAACTTGCTCCTCCGACCTGACTGTAGAGCAAATTCAACTCCATCAAGATCTAAAATCAGCAGCCCGACAACCGATGATACAAACCTGATGGCAAACATATTGGAATACCTACACACAACACAAAATTACGTACAATTCAACCCACAGTTACCGCTCAGAAGATGCCTCCATTGACAAGAGAGGACAAAAGTATTATGTGTGTGATAGTGCAAGACTTACAATTGAGCACATACTTTTAGATTGCAAACACTACAGCTTTACATTCTCGGACTACCTAACCAGTTTAGTGCTGTGATTCAGTTCCTTTAATTTAATTCCTATAATGTAATTAATTGTACAATAGCTCCTGTGTCAGTGGCCACTAGATGTCGAGATACGTTAATTTTAATTTAAAAAAAAATTCTTAGTCTATAACAGATCTTTAAAACAACCGAAATAAATTATTCTTCCAGCCTTACATCAAAAACAACTTTCTAGAAATACATAATCACTCACCAACATAAATCAATTTCAAATCCAAATCTTTCGTCAATTGAAAATCCCGCTTAGCGTGTTCCAAAACCGGGTCGATAATAATGCATTCTTTACTATCAGCATCACCCATCAAATATGAGTACGTGCTACTGACATTGTCAAATAGCTGTGAACAAAACAAATAAATTGAAAATCAAAGTAGTTTTCAAAGATTTATAGTTTTACCTGTCTAAAGATGAAGTTGCTTGTAGCACCACTCGCATTTCTTACTTGATTAAAAATAACCGGGGATTGTTTTAACCTTAACAAAAAATTAAATCCAACTTTGGAGCCCATTTTTGATCAATGGCTTGGTATTGGTGAAAGAAAGGTAATTTATACTATTCCATATCTATAGTTTCGTCTGAAAAACAGGTAGTAGGCATTTATATGTATAACGTGGCCTGTCACGTGGCTATATAACAAGATCATCAAGTTATCCTCGAGGTCAATGTTAGATTCATAGCTTTCCAGGAACTTTTAATAATTAATTATTATTTTAAATTTCAAATTTTATCTACAACTGTTTGATATTATTATTAACAGTACCTACCTATATCAAAAAATAAATGAAAATTCAATCCAAACGCATTTTTAATAATATTGACGGCAAACATAAGGCACTGTGTATCATATTTTGTGACCATAGCAACAAAGACAAACAAATCTGTGGAAATAAATAACTATTATCTACAACTGTCATGTAACGGGTACGATTTGACACTATTTTCAGTGTCATAATGACGTATATTACCGCACTAGTGCGTTTTTGAATACATTACCGCACTAGTGCGATAATAAGAATCTAGACAATTATTAATACCAGAATTAAATATTTAAAATAGGACTGGAAGCTGCATTTTCAATTTCCGAAAGGAGATTGTCTTCGCTCATTTTTATAGATTTATGCGGACTTTTGTTCATTCAACTTTGACAATTTGTCATTTGATGAAATAAATAATCTTTTTTACGTAATTAGTGGGATATGGACATTATTAACGCACGCATGTGAAGTTTGCAAGACGAGGCCGTAGGCCGAGTCGTGTAATTACATAAGGGCGTTAATAATTCCTATCACACGTGTTACGTACAACATTTTATCTACAACTGTTTATCAGTATTATTAACAGTACCTATATTATAAAATTTTTAAAAAATTTCAATCCAACGTATTTTTAATAATATTGACTGCAAACATAAGGTACTATGTATCATATTTTGTGACCATAACAACAAAGACAAACAAGGCTGTGGAAATAAAATAAATTATTTATATCATCAAATTTTCGGAAATGAATTAACAAAAATCAATGAAAATGAGTTCAAGCGAAGACAATCTCCTTTCGGAAATTGAAAATGCAGCTTCCAGTGTTATTTTAAATATTTAATTCTGGTATTAATATGTTTCTAGATTCTCATTACCGCACTAGTGCGGTAATGTAATCAAAAACACACTAGTGAGGTTATATACGTCATTATGACACTGAAAATAGTGTCAAATCGTACCCGTTACATGACAGTTGTAGATAAACAATATTAAAGGGTTATCAACGAGGTGAAGTATAAAGGAGGGAAGGTAAGCGTGGTAGTGATTTAACCAACTTTCGACGGAGAGGTGGAGATAGAAAGAAAGGCGGAGAAGGTGGTGCGGGCGTACAAGACAGTGGGTGGACTGGCAGCAGCAGTGCTGTCACGGTCCTTTCCATTGGACTTATGGCTAGAGCCAGACAGAAACGCTGGAGGGGTGCGATCAGAAAGGAAGTACAGGAATAGATGGATGAGGAAATGGAGAGAAGGTGGGATGAGTATGGGGGCGCGCTAAAAGGAGCGATTGGAAGCAGGAGAAATTGGGTGAACCGGAAATTTGGAGAGGTGAACTACTTCTTGACGCAGGTGCTCACAGGGCATGGGTCGAGAGTGGGTTACCTCCACAAAATTGGG
>CAJUYH010005737.1:0-22270 GCA_910591685.1 Galerucella tenella | reverse complement strand
TGGAGGATGATGTGGGACATGGGTTTAGATGTTGGAAGAATGAGGAAATTTTGAAGAAATTAGAAAATAAACTGGGAGAGGCGGTGTATTGGGGAAATGTGGTGCAGATTATGTTGAGGGGCGAGAAGGAATGGATGGAGATAAGTGGAGTAGTAGAGAGCATGATTAGGGGAAGAGAAGGACACGCTATGGCATGAGAGAGGTAGGAGTGATAGGAGGAAGAAGATGACGGAGAGTGTGTGAGGGACCGCCGCCTGTCTTGACGTATGCTAGGGTATATGATTCCAAGGCGGAAGTAACGGCGAGTTTGAAGTGGGTTTGGTTGGTAGGCATCTCCGTGGGGATGAGTCCAACACTATCTGGTTTCTGGTTGAGGACCCAGTCGAACATGAGTTTCCCATCTCGGCCCGAAAAAAAAAAATCCTATATATACCACCTTAAAAAGATGCATATGAGAGTTTTTTGTTTCCCCAATTGAATAATTCAATGTACGCCTTTGGTTTGTTTACGCTTCAATGGAAGTCATATTGAGCCATATTGAGAAGCCAATTTGGTCGATGATTATTTACACTCCTCTTCCTTTTACCTCCACCTACCTAGTTCTAAAATAATGTATTAATCTAGTGACTGACGTTTACGATGTACCAAGTAACTGTCAACTTTTATAAATAATTTCCAAATTGTCATTCTCAAATAAATATTTGACATCAATATTAACTATTCAACAAAGAGTATAATCTTATTAAGTGTTATGGTATTATGGAAGTTTCGTACCAGTATGCAATTGCAAAATTTCACGAAAAATATCCAGATGTACCTACCTATTACGCGGTGTGGATTGAAAACATTAATAAGGAAGTTTGGTGAGACAGGAACTGTTCAAGACAAAAAGAAGGAGGATGATGCAGCTAGGCACTAGCTATGCATTCGTTAAGGGAAAATCCCAAGTTGAGTCTACGAAGAAGAGCAGTGGAAGTTTGTTTTTCCAAGATTCACTTACAGAAAATATTTAAGCAAAACAAAACTCATCCATTCAAACCGAAATTTATTCATACCTTACAAGATTATGATTATAACACAAGGCTAGACTTTTGTGCGATGATTGGTGAAAACTTATGCATGACCGATTATTTCACAATAATATTTTGTTTACTGATGAAGCAACGTTTATGGAGTCGTTTCTTCCCAAAATTGTCGATATTCAGCTAGTGAAAACCGGAACTACAGGATTAACTGTAATAGTCAATTTGCTGAAAAAGTTAATGTTTGGTGTGCGGTTTTACCGGATCGAATAATCGGACCGTATTTTATTGAAGATACGTTAAATCAGGAGGTATATTTGTATTTGCTGGACAACTAAACACCTGAATTAGGAAATATTTCCTTGGAGCAAAGGCGTAAAATGTACCTACCTACTTTCAACATGATGGATATTCGTCACTTTCGACTTAGCTAATTAGAGGATGGCTGGATAAATATTTTCCTATGCGATGAAGGGGACTTTTTTAACCAATATTTTTCCCGCCCTGATTTCCCGATTTAATTATTTTAGATTTTTTTTCATGGGGCTACTTAAAACGAAAAGTTTACGCAAATAATTTAAACCATAATATTGAAGACTTGAAACGAGCTATCACTGATGCCGTTAACGGAATTACCTCAGAAATACTGCGAAAAACTTACAGAAAACATAAGAATTTAAAAAGAGAATTGAGAGATGTTTTGAAGCTGGGGGAGGATATATTGAATAGATGTTTTTTGTTTACTTAGTGCTTCTTACATTATTATTTTTGATAGTGATTATAACTATCGAATAGTTAACATTGATGTCAAATATTTATTAAAGAATGACAATTTGAAAATTATATATAAAAGTTGACAGTTACTTGGTACGTCGTAAACGTCACTCACTAAATTAATACATTATTTTCAAACGGGCGGGTGTAATTTAGGCGCTAACCATCCTTCTTTACCTGTCTGACCAAGAATGGTAAATAATCCGACATGTATTTTCGGTGCTAAGAAGTGCAGGTAGGTCGAGTCATAAAATAACTCCAATAGTTTCCTATTTCTTATTTTCTGATATTTTTATTCATAGTTACACTTTGATCAACCGGGTTTGGGCCTGGGTTTTCTTGTTTTTTTTAGTTTTCTATTTCTTATTTTCTGATATTTTTATAGGTACATAGTTACACTTTGATCAACCGGGTTTGGGCCTGGGTTTTCTTGTTTTTTTAGTTTGAATAACCGGGTTTGGGCTTGGGTACTTCAGTCGGTTAGCGCCCAAAATACACATAGGATTGAAATGACCCTTCGGTCTTGGCGCCTAGTTTACATGTTGTAAAAAGTGCATTAATCTTTTAGCGCACAAATTACATCCGCCCTTCCAAACTTAGTGCAAACATTCATACGGTTTCGATAAAACTGGCTATAAAATGAGACGGTTTTTGAAAAACTTGAATTTTATTTCAATTTCAATGGGGTTTCAGAACAAGCGAAACTTTTTATCAAGAATAACATTTTTCACTGAAACTAATATTTGAACATTTTTCACCTATAGGATACCCCATCCGTGGACACGCTGTATATAATTCAAGGAGAAATATTTGCCAACTATTTGTATAATAGGAATTTCTGTGGGGATGTGGCAATAATACCAAAGTGTACCGTTTTAAGAATTTAATTCTGAGCTTTGGAACCGGGCGTAGGTAAATTGCGCACAGTAGTCAAGAAGTTTTCCAGATTTGGGAAGGGTTCGTCAGGTAGTTGCAGCCAGGGGATTATGTCTCTGTATAGGTAAATTGCGCACAGCGGTCAAATTGTATTCTTAGTCCATAAAAATATCAGACAATAAGAAATAGAAAACTAAAACAAAAACAAAAAAACCCATGCCCAAACCCGTTGATCGAAGTGTAAATGCTAAAACTAAACTGATCTATGTACCTACGCCTCAATGACTTTTTTGAATCTCTGGTAACTTTTGAAATTCGTGGAATCGGTATAAAGTTGTATGCCATTTACCTGGACCCTCTTTAGGGTCACTTGTGCGCAATTTACCTATGAAAAAGGATTATTTTGGGTATACCTGGCTACAAACTGACCGCTGTGCGCAATTTACCAACCCCGTTGGAACCACCACGTGTTCACTTTCAAGGACTAAAAATATAAAATCAAATAAATTATATAGCAGAAGAATTGAATAATAATAATATAACTTACATGAATTTGAATGAGATTATAGGTGAATGATTTGTATGAATTGTAATAAATTGAACATATGCATATAAAAAACTCAAAAAACAATATTAGTCCGGGAGCGGTCTATGCTGCCGTGCGCAGTAATGGTCCAAGGATGAAAAAGTGATATTCTTATGTATTCTGAGCCGCTGAATCCGAATATGCTCGGTGTTATTGCTAAAAACCGGTACGTTCTGTTTAAATCGCAATTGTACAAACAAATTATGAACAAATGGTTTTTTCGGTTCGGACAATTTTTTTATCCAAATATTGCCCATTTTAGAAAGAAAAGATTTCTTGTAATTTTTTCGTTTACCTAGTGCTTATTAAACAAGTTATGAATTTTTGAAAGTCGAAAAATCGACGATTTTTAGCAACTTTCGATGTTAATAACTTTTGACCTACAGAATATTTTTTGAAATTGAAAAATCCTACTTGTTATTTGAACCTAGCTCTACAAGTTGGTATACTCCGATATTAGCGCAACATCGTCGTTTGGCATATTGTAGATGCTTTATTTTCAAATACAATGGCATGCGCTTCCAACGTGATCAACGTTTGTAGCGAAAAGACCTAGGAATAGCAGTTGAAATGTGAATTCTCTTTGCAAAGGACAATGTTGTCCGATGAAACTGTTTAGTTTCACCTATTGTGCATGACTTCGAAAAAAAAGTCAACGATAACGAGACAAAAATATCATTTGTACAAATTAATCTGCACTTCTGGCAACAGCGGTTGAAATAGGGGGGCGATGAACATTCTTCCTTGTCGTACTTGTGTAAATGGAATGGATTGAATAGAGTTTTCACATACTGTATGTCGTTAACTCACCATGAATTTTGCCTCCAAGAAAAGATCAATAATAAAAGTTTGGCATAAACATTAACAATAACATTTACATAAGCTACAATTACCCTACCAAATAAATTACAGCCGGAAGTATTGTAACTTAACGCATTTAAATAAAATGTAATAGCTTTTATCATCAAATTAAGATCAAGTGTAATATATATTTTTGTCCACGACCACCTAATAATAAGTCAATATTTTACCTCCTAACTAAAGGTATATGGTACCCATATATCAACTGTCGTGAATTATGGTTCATAATACACTGTAGTGTATTATGGTTCATAATTCACGACTAGAGATGGGGGTAAAATATGGAATAAACTATTAAATCTGTGTATTTTGTTCAGGAAATTTGTTTCTGACATATATCGTATCTATAAAATATTGTAATTTTTAGTATTGATACTTTTTATAACGATATTCTCCAATATAAAGTATTTTAAAACAATATATTTATAACGGTACGTTGTATTGATACTTTCTACAGTATCGCCCATCTCTATATATATGTCAAATTATTTGAAGTAGCTGCCACAACATTTTGAGGTAAGTAATATGCCAAATCGCTACTGACTTTTATTTATTAATAAATAAATTAAGTGTCGTGGACAAAGTATAGTATTCTACTCGCAATTTATGGCCATAATTCACTTGGGTGACTTGCGCCCCTCGCCTGCGGCTCGTGACGCAAACGTCACCCATCGTGAACTATGGCTATCATAAATTGCTCGTTTAATAATATACTATTATCGATGGATTGTACCCCTCCAGAAATAGGTAGGTATTATAATATTTATCAATGTGTTATATTTTTAAATATAAAAAATATTCATTTGAAATAGATTAACGATCACATTATTTGATCGATGAGGGTGGATAGTCAGGGCGGGAAGTAGAGGTGTGTAATATGACACTTTCTAACCTTCAATGACGTTAGTAATGACAGCATTACATATATGGTTGTGAATAAAGAATATTAATGCACTCTTATTTTCTTATTTCTTAACAACTGCCCACTATTCTGGAATGTTGAGCTTTGCGCAAAGAAAACAGGTCAAAATAGTGTCACTTTTCCCACGATAGGAGAAAATAACTATTATCGCCAACCGTCAGTAAAGCCGTCAATTATCAGATTGATTTCCGGAAGTAAAGAAACAGTTTACCTTCCCTTACTTTATCTGCCGCATTTGCGACAGATGAAGTATTTTGACTTTGACATCACTCGAAAATCATCATCTGTCAGTGTCACGCTTCTCCCTATTACAGCTCGATAATCGTTTTCTTGCGCTTTATTTATAACAAATTATTGTTGGAACCACGATACACTAACGGTATGCTGATTTCTACTTCCAAATGCGTCCGAGCCGAGCAGTTACGTCACGCGGGAACCAGAAATTTACACCTACCTATCACCAGTCTTTCGATTCATTGTATTTTCATGCGATACAAGGTGTTGTTAATTTTAATTTCAATTGTACTCGAAATGATTCGTTTATTTGCTATTTTTGTTTTGTATATACGATTAAGGGATATTATTAGGAAAATCAATTTTTAAAACTGCCTGATAAAACTGGAACAAGATGTCAAAATTTCCAAATTTTAAAAAATGATTGTGAATATAAGCTCTTTCTACTCCTATACTAAATTATTAATTGAATGCCAATTTTCAAATTCATAATGATAATCATTATAACAAAGGTTTTCATTATGAAACTGAAAAATTGGCCAATGGAAATCTATATTTTCAAATAACCCAGTAGGCAGACCTAATTTTTTCTTTAAAATGGTGTGACAGTTTCTAAGAGATTCGTGTGATTTATGACAGTTTGAATGTTTTGCATTAGTTTTTAAAAGAAATGTCGAGCCCCAGACCAAAAATACTCAATGACCAAGGTGAATACATTATTTAAAGTAATTAATTTTTGTTTACAATTATTTATTACTCATTTTAAATAACAGTCACATACCTATATACGTTTTATGCTATTAGTAGAATAATGTGGTCCCGTAGCACAGTGAGCAAAGGCGACGCATAATGTTGTTTTCGAGACCTGGTTGGAGCATTTTTTTATATTTTTTTTCAAATCAAATTTTTTGTTCGTAGAAAAAATAGTGTATGCAAGTTTCATGTAATGGTTATTAATAAACTCGCATTCTCGTTTCGTATCCCAGTGACACCTTTGTTAGGGAGTCTTGTATAATTAATAAAATATAATGGTAGAAATATGAAATATAAAATATTTATAATATAATGGTGTGTTTTAATTCTGGCCACCCATGAAATATTTCTGTTTCAAATATTTTTAAAATTTAAAGAATATACAGTGTGGAAACCACTTATGGAATAAAATTATTTATGTCATTATTTTAGAAAATTATAAAAAATGCCGGAGAACGTCAACTTTTGAATTGAGTTGTGCGTTATGTAAACATACATTTAAATGTACAGGGTGATTCACGCAAGTATGCCATAGTCGGTGTTGTTTTTTTTAATGAAACACCCTGTATATTTGCATATTTTTGAAATCCTCTCAATGAACCAATTCCAACAAACTAAATAATGTATGGTCAATTATGAATTATACAAGGTGAAATTTTAAAATTAATAATTTATTACACTTGAAATATTGGTACTTTTTTAAATTAGCTAAATATGGATTTATCAAAAATCTAAATTAACTAATTATTAAACGTATTTGTATATTTAACAAAACCTGCTACGCATATAAATTTTATCATAAATACCCACCTAAAAATTGCCTAAAAACGCCAATAATTAGACAAAATCGGTATATAATGTGGATTGTCTTAAATCGGTAAATAATTTGGATTGTTTTCCATTCTGTCAGTTGTTGATGTGTTGACAGTTTATACAGTAAAAGTAAAATCTTTGTCAAACACTGATACTGATACTGATAATAAAGTAATATTTCATATTCTAGCTAAAAAACCATGTCGCATTTAAATAATCATTCATAAAATGGAAATATGTATTAAAATTAAACATAAACAGAGTATTTCCCATATATCTAGCATTGTACATGACTGATTGAGGTTCCCACATGACGTCACACGCTGTCGGCTACATGCGCAAGAACATACCGTGAGTAAGTGTATCGTGGTTGGAACTCCTTTGACTTCAGGAATTAACTTTTATAATGCTTCAGGGTGTACCTTCAATTTATATGTTACAAATAATAAGTAGATTTGTTCTATACTTGCTGTTTACTTTGTCATAATAAAATGCAATGAAACATACCTCAGTTTTTTATATTCTGAATTCTGAGCACTTGGCGATAAAATTTTGTATGCACCACGTCAGTAAAGTGTCTTTATCGGACTCTCCTGCTATTCGCCTCGCTTCGCTCGTCTCATAATTTCAGACTCGTCCGATAAAGAATCACTTTACTGCCTTGGTACATAAATGACTATTTTCACAAACGTCAAAAAATGACAATGTTTGCGCATTGACAACAATATGCTAAGTAACACTTTTTTCGGATTCTTACGTTACCATGATACCGTGCTCCAAATACTTCGCGCACTAGGGTGCGAAGTATTTCGCACACTGCATGTAAATTAATGATACTCTTGTATTGAAATCATTGAAAAAATGAAGCATAACTACAAATTATTATTTATTTTTAAATGAATAACCATTAAATACTCCTGAAACAATGATAGAATTTTACAAAAACTTATTATTTATTAACATTTATCGTACAACATGTTCACGAACCAATATTCCTAAACCAGATAATTCAGGCTCAGCTCGGGATATTAGGGTTTTGGGGGTTGAAACACTACTAATTTTCTAGTTAGAAGTGATACCATGTGATCCAGAAATTTAACGATCTAAAATTTCATTTGATATTTGAATCCTATTGTTGATATAATCTTCCACGTATCCTTCGGCCACGGTGGAAGATTTTACCTATTTGTAATATTTATAAAAGATGGATTTTGACGTTTGTAGAAAGAATATTCTTTGCATCTCATGCGCGAACTACTCTCTAATAATTTTTCAACTCGGCTACGCCTCGTTACAAAATTCAATTCTCCATCACCAAAGAAGCATTCCGCTCACTAGATACAAAAATAACTATTTTCTACTCCTATACTATAACTTGTTAATTGAATTCCAATTTTCAGTTTTATAATGATACTGATCATAACACTGGTTTTCATTATAAAACTGAAAAGTTAACCAATAGAAATCTAGATTGCCAAATACCCAAGAAGACAGGCCCAATATTTTCTGTAAATTGTTTGACAGTTTCTAAGAAATTCGTGTGTTTTATGACAGTTTAAATCTTTGCGTAAGTTTTTGAAAGAAATGTGGAGCACCAGTCCAGAAATACTCAATGACCAAGGTAAATATATAAAATTTGAACTTATTAATTTTTGTTAACAGTAATTTATTACTAATTTTGTATAACAATAACATACCTATACGCTTTATGCTATTAGTTCAACAATGTGGTCCCGTAGCACAGTGAGAAAAGGCGCCAAATAATGTTGTTTCCGATCTGTACATGCCGGGTTCGAGTCCCAGGTGAGTACCTTTTTTTATACTTTCTTAAATCGAATTTCTTCGTGGAAAAAAAAGTGTATGCAACTATCATCTGATGATTATTAATAGACTCGCATTAAGCATACCAAACTCACCTTTGGCTCGTTTCGTATCCCGGTTAATGCTTGTGTATTAATAACCATCATCACATGATCGTTGCATAATATACTGTTAATTAACAAAACCGAACAGAACAATATAAAAAGTAATAAATAGCATAAAAACAATTTCACTGAAATGCAAATTATATTCTAAACTGATCGAGAAGTATAAATGTCACTTTTGACATTTAGTTCATTTCGAAGAAATTCAAATTATTTTATTCGAAATTCGAATATTTCAATACGATCGCGCAAAAAATGGTATAAGCATTTCGAGGGTAATACCGGTCTCCAGCAAAATTGGAGGCTTCGCTACGGTCAGCCTCCAAATATTGCTGTCGATCGGTAATCAACCCTCACCGTTCTTAATACTCAATATAATATATTTAGGACCACTTCAATGTATGTAGGGCTAAGACGTTGGTAAATAATTTACTCACCGACGTCTGAACAGTAAGTAGATCACTTACCGACGTGTTGGACTCAGAAACCAGTAAACATAACTTACCGTCCTGACAACCGATGCTGTAAATAAACAAAAAAGGTCGATCGCGCAAAAACGCCTATTCTTCGATTTAGATAATCATTCATTATTAAAAAATAATGAAAATTCCATATAAGCGTTAGTAAATAAAAACATTGAAGTATGGAAATTGCCCAATACTAATGACAGTATTAAATATAGGAATTTAATTTAAATGTAAAAATTCAAAAGTTTTCGCGGGTTTTCATTCGTGAGTAGCAGTAAACAAGACAGTGCTTGTTTGTGTGTTTTTTTAAAGGCGGAATTCATAGTAAGCTTACGCCATATAATGCGCACCATAACAAATCGGTCTGCGCTCGGCGCACGGTTAAAGCGGCTACACACACGCCTGCCGCAGGGGCGATCTAGGGTGCAGGGTGGTTGGGGCAATCTAGGAGGCGTCTCTACACACGTACCTGCCGCCGCAGCCTGCCGGCCTGCCGTTCAGTGCGACAGTTGACGTGCTGAGAGCAGATTACACTTGAGTCGTGAAGATGGTGCCAACACTTTCGAAAAATCAAAAGATCGGCATTGCCTTGGCTGCGTCCGTAGAGCTACCGCAGAAAAAAAGAAAAAGGAAGTACTGGGTGAAGAATTGGTTGACGAAACGGAAAGAATTGTGTCACATGAACGTTATGCGAGAATTGGAAATTGATGATCTCAAAAACTTTCTACGAATGGATGTAGAATGTTTCGAAGACATCCTTGGCATGGTGACACCATTCATAGAAAAGAAAGATACATTAATGCGGAAGGCCATTAGTGATAGAGAACGGCTAACTGCTACGCTACGGTTGGTTAGCGGACAAAGCTACGAGGATTGAAATTTACTATCATATCACCACAATTAATGTCCACAATGATTCCTGAGACATGTCGTGCTATTTACAAATGTCTCAAAGACTGCATAAAGGTAAGTTAATATTTACTTAAGTACTATAAATTGGGTGGTGGTAGCGAAAAAAAATATTCTTAACATACACATGTCATTTATTGCAGGTATAGGTACATAATAACATAGAAACATTTCAAACATATTGTTGTTTCTAATACTTGTTATCTAATTATTAATTCCTTTTTTTGACAGAAAACTTCAATATTAATAGTCCACTCTACTTGTCCTGTAAATTTATTTGTTATTTGTAAACAATAGGAAATGTTACTTCTACCATATGATTAGTGTTACGTAGGTTATTTGGCTGAACAATGGAATTTTTTGAATTTCTGTCATCATATTTGGATTCAGGAGGTTGGATTTCTTGTTGGGGAGATGGTATAGAAGTAAAGGATTGGGCTTGATACTGAGGGGACGGTATGAGCACAGGGGATTGGGCTTGATATTGAGGGGATGATATGCGCACAGGGGATTGGGTTTGATATTGAGGGGTTGTTATGTGCACAGGGGATTGAGTTTGATATTGAGGGGATGTTATGGGGACAGGGGATTGGGCTTGATATTGAGGGGATGCTGTTGGCACATGGGATTGGGTTTGATATTGAGGCGATTGGAAAGAAAAAGAGGACTGGGCTTGATATTGAGGGGATTGTATTGGCATAAAAGATTGATATTGATAACGTTGCAACCTGTCCGGAAAGGAAGATTCATTGTATCTGGTATGGGATTGAGCAACCGGATTTCTCAAAACAATTGACGATTCTTCTGTTAGTTTTCCAAGTTTTCCATAATTAATGGCGTCTGATATAAGTTTTTGAACAATAATGTTTTGCTGCTCACTCAAATCCTTCAATTGAAGGCCAATGCTCTTTCCTATGACTTCCCAGTCGTCTGTAGTTATGAGAAGTTGTTGAGCAGTATCAAGTAATTTCTCTTGCTCTTTTTGAATACTTATTCGTTGTTTTCTGGACGGTGTAGATTCTTCTTCTGTTTTATCTGGCCTACTACTTGAACGTTTTTGGTTGATTGATTGACTGCTGGATGGTTGGTTTGTCTCCAAGTTCTGAATAATATTTGCAGATTGATCGGTTGTTTGACTATCAGATGGTTCACTTGATTGGGATTTCTGTGAAACCTGTAATGAAAATTTCACATTATTTTTTTACATGCCTTCGTCAGAAGCTGAATGGAAAAAAAAGCAAAAATGTTTGAAGACAAATGGAACTTCAATCACTGTGTTGGGTCAATGGACGGAAAGCACGTGGCTATAGAAAAGCCACCTGGCAGTGGGTCGTGTTTTTATAATTATAAAGATTTTTTCAGTGTAGTACTTTTTGCTATCGTTGATGCGAATTACGAATTTATGTATGTCCACACAGGCACCAACGGAAGCGTCTCTGGTGGTGGTGTAATAATGTATACCGAATTCTATGGAAAACTGATGACAGATCAGTTGAACCTACCGCCAAAGTCTACGTTACCACATACAAATATTGAAGTGCCATATGTATTTGTAGGTGACAGTGCATTTGCTTTCAACAGGCATGTTATGAAGCCATTCTCATTCAAAAACATAAACCACGAAAAAAGGACATTTACTTATCGGTTGTCTAGAGCAAAAAGGGTAGTTGAAAATACATTTCAGATACTGGCATCACGTTATAGGATTTTCCGCCGAAAAATAAATGCTGATCTCGACAACGTCGATGCTATTGTGCTAGCATGCTGTGCGTTACATAATTATTTGAGAACGAAATCAAATACCTATATGACAGATTCATGTGTAGACGTTGAAAATACGAGTGACCTGTCTTTTCGACCAGGTGATTGGCGAACACAAAACTTTGAACTGGTGCCACATGTGCAAAGGAATGAAAAACAGCGCAACGATGAAGGCAACGAAGTTCGAAATAAATTTATGGCTTATTACAACGGACAAGGTAGTGTCTCTTTCCAAGAAGATATGTTACAAGTGATATCATAATCATTATGTGTAATATAGTAATGAATTGGGAATATACATTGATTTATGTTAATACACATTTTTCAATTGTCCAGGAAACGCAAATGAAGTTTTAACAAAATCACTTTCTGTGTTTATTGTTTTTCAATTATTTCGACCGATTCCCGATTGAAAAAATATGCACACATTGTTTATATAACTCACCTCATCTGCAGTATCCAAGGTGTCTATTCCTCTGCGAGATGGTTAACTGGTCCCTTCAATAAAATTGAACAGGTTATAGTACCATAGTGATAGTTTGTACACATCATCGCTTCCTGATCCCGTTTGTTTTGAAGCATTTACCTGAAAAACAATTATAGAGATACCTACGTTCAGAAGTACCAAGCAAACAGCTACAAGTCATAAAAATGGGTATACTAACCTTTTCAACCTCCCGCGTGAAGGATGTGCGCATGTTTTCAAATTTTTTTTTGAACTGAGACATACCAACGTCATTTTTTAGTTCACTAAATATTTCAAACATCATTTCCAGAATTTTTTGCCTCATGTCCCTGTTGAGATAATGTTTGTTTTTTTATCCCACATGTGGGGCCGGTCTTTAAAGACTTCTATAACCCGCGTCCAAACATCACGCTCTTGGTTGTTGTTTTCCATGATAACTATATTCGATCTACCTCAGCGAGCTGCACAATAAAAACAAACATCCAACGACTTTCTCTACAGAACTGAGTCGAAATCGGCCCGATCACCCGATCACGCTACACACGCGAGTTGTGGCAGGGCGGCTGGACCCGATCTAGGAAGCAGGAAGGTCCGGCGCACCCTGCCACCCTGCGAAGGATGCGATCTAGGAAATCGCCCCTGCTTACCTACACACGTTACAATCAAGAAGGCGATTTAGAGTCACCCCCACTCTTACACCCTATATTGCCCCTGCGGCAGGCGTGTGTGTAGCCGCTTTAATCGAGGCATGCCTTCAACGTTGAGAAAGCGCAGCCAAACGCCGGACTTGCGCTAATATCGGAGTATACCAATATGTAGAGTGAGGTTCAAAAAACAAGTAGGTTTTTATAATTTTGAAATATGCTCAGTAGGTTAAAAGTTATTAACATCGAGAGTTAGTGAAAATCGTCGATTTTCCGACTTAAAATTTTTTTTAACTTTTTAAATAAGCACTAAGTGTATGGAAAAATGACAGGAGACCTTTTCTTTCTAAAAGGGGCCATATTTGCATAAAAAAATTGTCCAACCGAAAAAACCATTTGTTCATCATTTGTTTAAGCAAATAAGATTTAAACTAAATGTACCGGCTTTCCGCAAAAACGCCGGGCATATTCGGATTCAGCGGCTCAAAATACATAAAAATATCACTTTTTTATCCTTGAACCTATTATTGGACACGGCAGCATTGACCGCTCCTAGACTATATAATATAAATTTTTTTTAATGATGTATAAATTAAATTATTTAAATATTCTCCATAGTAATTGGTTTTCTCAAATTATTTAAATTCTGTTTCCCAAAATCCAGAAGATATGCATATTATATTATATAGTAGGTATAGTAAAAATAGTAGCCTTATTGGTGTGCCTCATCGTTTGTAGCGTATATCCGGGTTTTGGGTAGGTCGTTCATTTTATTTGCCATTTTGACATATGGCTAACCTTAACCCTAGAATGCGAACGTTGAAAATATATACGTTGATGCCAACAATACGTAAATTTTACGCACATCTCAAATATGTGCAAAAATTGTCTCAAACCTTTCAATTTAGGGAAAAGTAATTAATTATATAACTTTTGCAGCTTATTTTCATTCAAAAATAACAAACATTTCCTAAATCCTGCGAGTGTTCAAAATTATTTCCTGCAGAATCCATGCAAGCTGCAAAACGTGTTAAAAGTGTTGTGCTGGCCGTCTAAATCATAGATGGTGTAGGTAACGCTACAACATGCGCTCTTTAACCCTAGAGTGCCAACTATACGTAAAATTTACGCGTTGATAATCACTCTTTATTCGGTAACTTACAACCCACAACTGCCACAACAAAAAATCGTCGGCAGCCGAATGTTGAGGTTTTGGGAGATGCACTGCTGGAGCGGCAGAACGAGAATACCAATAATAGGCTAGTTTTTTGAGATTTAAAAAAAACTGCACGTAAATTTTACGTAGGTTGGCATTCTAGGGTTAAATTTGATAAATTAAATCATCAGGATCGTATTTAGCCAAATTCGAATAGACTAAGAAACTAATCATACTTGGGATATCAAAACACTGCAAAATAAAACAAATTCTATTTTCAATTCACATATTAAACTAATTTGATATAAGTACTTAAATATACTCATGCAAAAGAATTATACAGCCTGCTCAATTGAGTCTGCACCTTATGGGACCCTATTTTATTCTTAAATTTTAGAGGGAAAAAGTTATTTCTAATTGAAAAAATAGTTATTTATTATACAAGAGAAAAAAGTATTAGATTTTAGGTCGAATAGTGAAAGAACATATTATTACAATATATTAAAGTCAGAATGTTATCGATATGAAATTTGAATTTTTAAACTAGTAAGCGATAATTAGAATTGAGTTGCTAAGGAAAACTTCAAAGTAATCAAATATCTGTCAATTTAATTCTGTGATTTGATTCAAAAATTGAGAACTCTAATTTTTTGGTAGTTATTTTAAATATTAAAAAATGCCTGATTCCTACTTTCCTCTGACTCCACCGGAGATGATAGAAGCAGCGCAAGTAGCGTAACGAAAATTATTGCCAGCTAAATCGCAGAAAATTTACGAAACCGCGTATTCAAGATTAAAAAAATGGAAAATGAAAAAGACATGCATTTCTTTGTCGGAGACAGTGTTATTGGCTTATTTTTCGGAACTGGCACAACAGCAAAAGCCATCAACAGTGTGGTCGAATTATTCAATGATTAAAAATATGTTTCGATCCAATAATAATGTAGACATTTCAAAATATCTCAAACCAATTACATTTCTGAAACAAAATGGGAAAGGTTACACGCCCAGGAAAGCTGCGATTTTTACGAGTAGGTACACACATTAGTGATTTTTTAAATAATGCACCCGATGAAGTTTATTCAATGGCCAAGGTTGTTGTTGTATTTGGGATTGCAGGAGCTTGTCGAATTTGTGAAATCAGCCAGGTAACATTAGATGATATTGAAGATTCGGGAACGTTATTGATTATGAAATTGAAGCAAACTAAGAATGATGTAAATAGGAGATTTGTAGTTACTGATGAACATATTAAATATTACCGAAGCAGCAAAGCATCGCCGCCTGTTTTATTTATATCGCAATGGAAAATATATCAATCAGGTTGTGGGTACCTGAAACAGTAGCTAATTTTCTTCAACTTGAAGATGTTAACTCATAAACATTTCGAAGATCGTCTGCTACACTTTTAGTTGAATCTGGGGGAGACTTGATGACACTAAACAAACATATGGCGGTTGGAAGTCATCAACGGTCGCTGAAGGGTATGTTGATAAATCGGTGGCACACAGAACAGAAATTTCTAATAAAGAGTTCAGAGCGTGTGGCAGTTCTGAAATAACACCCGACTTGCGACCAGGTACATCAACAGCAGTTGTGTCCGTGTCAGAGAAAAATATTATTTCAACACAAGAAAATTCGTCTGTTGTACCGAATAGTTCAAGGCACATGTCATTCATGCAATGCACATTTAATAATTGTACCTTTGATATAAAGGAAATGTAAGCTATGTTCAATAAGATATTCTAAAATCAAATATCTTCCTTCATCTATATGTATCTATATATCCGGAAAAAAGTAATTTCGTGAAAAGTTATATTTTGTTAACTGTCAACAGATATAAAATGTCCAATTTATTTTTTACTTAAGTGCATTTTGTAGTAAAAGGGTGTAATTTAAAAAGTTTTTTTTATTTTACACTTTTAGTGTTAGGCACTTAATTTATATGAATTTTTTCAACCAAAATATTGAAAATATGTATTGTCACCGAAGATATGAAATTGGTTAGGTTAAAGAATGTAAAAAATTGCGATATTGCGAATTTGATCTAGACAAACACAGAAGAGAAGTTAAATAAAAGTGCGTAAAAATGGTTAACTCGTCGTACTAATCAAAAACGTTTGAAGTATCGAAAACATTTTTTCACATACCCCCACAAAACATTCTGTATATACGCGACCTAATGGATCGCTCGTGTTTCTCTCAGATTGTAGGACCCTTCGACATTTTGACAGATTTTTTGTCAAATTTGCTCAAGTCGGAGAGGATATTCCCAATGCATCCGAAACGCGATGAAACATAATAGATAAAAATTAAATATTCAAGCAATCCTAATGAAATAGGATCAACTTATTTTATATTTATTTCACTCATTGTAAAATATTGTATTGTATTTAAATATCTTCTGTACGTTCCTTGCGGCATTACTTATTCTTTTTTATTTAATTTTTTTGGAAATCAAACCACAATATTATGCTTTTATATTTTTTTATGACGACGTTTCGGTAGCGTTCCAGCTACCGTTGTCAAGATGACTTAGTTTTTAAACAATTATTGCTTCCTATCTGACACAAAGAAAAAATTGGGCAACGGTCAGTAGAGCGCAGTGGTCAGAAATGTTTTCAGGTAGTTGAAATTCTATGGGTCGATCAAAGTGTAACTATGTATAAAAATATCAGAAAATAAGAAATAAAAAGCTAAAAAATAAACAAGAAAACCCAGGCCAAAACCCGGTTGATCAAAGTGTAACTATGTATAAAAATATTCGTTCATCTTCGTGACCGATGTTACCTGAACTACTAAATGCTGATCTAATATCATGTCCGCGCGCAATCAACCTGTCCCTTTTAGAACCCTTTTATAATCTGTAAGGATTAAACTGACCGCTGCGCGCTATCGGCATACACCCAAAAAATTTGACAACTAGACAATCGATAATATTTTGAAGTTTAAGACTGCAAAACTTTTTTGTCAAATTTTATTAAGTTCCATTCACATGTTACCTGCACCCAATGTCCCAGTTTATTTATAGTGTAGACAGGTAACAAAAATATATATATAATTTTTTATTAAAAAGAGAGCTTATTTAACAATTTTTCATTCCAAAAAATCTTCAAAAAAAGGCCCTCTAGTGCACAAACAAGTGTGACACCTGCGGATGTATCTAGCCAAATCACTTCGCAATTTTGGCCAGTAATATGTTCGACTAATCCTCTTCACATTTTTTGCGATACCTAAGTGTCCACAAGTCAGTGGATCATGGTGATTTTCAATAACATCACTTTGGCGCTCCCGTGGTACGACCAACACCCAGTCAGAATATGCCAAAGCTGGGTACCGATGCTCAGAATTTCGTTAGAGTTTTCGATCCTTTACCATCCACAAAGGGTACTTCTCTGGAAGACTATTTATTCTGCTCAACATATCATCATACCACTTATTCATTGAGTTATGAGGTAAATCTGTGGTTACAGCTTCATGATCTGAAATATCGGTAGAATCAGGCTTGTCTACAATATCAACACAAGGAACAGCTCTCGATATTGCGTGAGGTACAAGATGATCTTCACCTTCACGATGGATAATTTCAAAATCATAGGCTCGTAACCGGAGGCACCAACGAGCAATGCGACCAGTAGGATCTTTAATACTAAAAAGCCACTTCTATGAATAGTGATCTGTAATCACTACAAATTTTGTTGGGTCTAAGTTTTTCAACCGCAAATATTACTGCAAGACATTCTTTCTCGGTAGTCGAGAACTTCCTTTCCGATTCTGTTAAAGACCTACTCGGGTAACAAATAACGCGGTCACCCTCAGAGTAGCTGTGAAGCTGTGTAGCAGAGTAGCTGAGTAGCTGGGATAGGGTAGCCCCCAATCCAAAGTAACTGGCATCTGTTTCCACAATAAACGGTAGTGAGAAATCTGGACAAGCTAGGATAGATGCCGAAACGAGAGTCTGCTTAATTTTTTTAAAAGCGTCCTCACAAGCCTTCTCTCAGACAAACGGACGATTTTTCATAGTGAGGCTCGTTAAAGGTGCAACTAGCATAGAAAAATTGGGAATAAATCTCCTGTACCATGACGTCATTCCCACAACTCTCCTAACTTCTTTCACTTCACGAGGTGTTGGTATACGTAAACCTTGTCAGTATCAACCAGTAAACCGTTACTGTTGACCACATATCCCAAGTAGCGTGGCTGTGACCCGCAGAAAATACTTTTTCCCGATTTAAGGTGAGTCCAGCCTTTTTGAGCCGCTCAAGTACTTTATTAAGTACTTCAATATCTTTCTCAAAAGATGGATTACAGATGATTATATCATCAAGATAGACGAATATATAACTCTCAAGATCTACGACAAGTACTAGATCAATTAATAGTTGCCAAGTTGCTGGTGCTCAATGCAACCCAAATGGCATCCACGATTAGGGACTGTAAATGTTGTTAAAGAATTGGCTGCTACTGGTATTTGCCAATAAGCTGATTTGATATCAAAAGTGCTTAAATATCTTACATCTCTCTATTTATCTAGGATAGCGCTAATGTATGGAATTGGATAAGCATCCGGAATACTAACGGCATTAAGTCGTTTATAATTGACACAAAAGCGCCAACCCCCATCCGATTTCTTCACCATGACAATTGGTGACGACCAGGCTGATTTAGAAGGCTCTTCAATCCCATTCTTCAGCATTCCATCCAATTCTTTATTTACAACAATCTGTAAAGCAGGTGAAATGGGATAGTAGCGCTGTTTAATAGGTGGTGAGGTTCGATTGAAGTAGTATGACCAAGATTGTTTCCCATGTCTTTGAATGCCTTGTCCACTTGTTCGTTCAATAAATGTAGTTGTTCCTTAGTCAGGGAGTCAACATTGCGAATTCCACGTAGTTACCTCATCTAAGTGACAGTGTTCACGAAAACTCCATTCTCCTGTATACAGATCTGGAATTATACCCATCTTAGTCCAAAAATCTATTCCGAGTATAAGACGATGTGGCAGGGAGGGTACAACCAAGACGCTAATTAGTTCGACGCGATCGCGCAACCGTGTAGGTAAGAGAACCTCACCAATGCTTTCCCAATTCTGGCCATTTGCAACTGTGCATGCCTGTTTGTGTCTAACGTCTAAAGTGCACAACCCACATAGCCGGGTCCACCTACTATAGTGCGTGATGCTCCACTATCCAAAAGATCTAAAAAATCATTGCCGAATAAACTTACTGTGAGATAGGGTCTCTTATCTCCCGTTGCATGACTTAGCACGTAATTTAAAAAAGCCACTTTCTCGGATACCTAAATTGGTCGAAGTTGCAAAGGAGTCCGTACTCAGTCGACCTACTGAGGCGGAGTTTTTTGAACAATTTGAGCATGTGTTAGCAACAGCAATCTGTTGTCCACATCTAAAGCAAAATCATCGTTTAGGTTCTGAACACTTTCAAAACCGATGACCTTCGATTCCACAATTCCAGCATACAACTTTCGTTAGAGCAGGTGTACAAACATGCCAGCATGAAGATAAGGAGTTGGGCTGCTCCCTTTTATCTCCCTTTGTCCTTGCGCTAGAAATGTTATGGGTTGTCCCATGACTTGAAGTAGTTTTCCTGTATGCTAGTTAGGGTTCTACGAGATTACGTGTACTCGTTGGTGGAGGACAGAAGCCATAGACTTGAGATTGCGTTTCTTCGATGGTCTTAGCTAGATGAATCAATTGTGAAAGGTTATTAATCGATTGGAGAACTAGACCAGTTTGTAAATGGGGTAAGAAGTTACGACGAATAATATGTACTCTTTCTTCTTCTGGGGGTGTATCTGACAACTTGCGAAATAGCCCTTCCATCACAGCGACATAGTTGATTACCCGTTCATGTGCGCCTTGTGTTCGTCGCCGTATCTCATCACAGAGTGATTTTTCATAGTCGTAAGGCTGAAAGTCCATTCGCAGCCTTGTCGTTAGTTCATCCCATGAACTGAATTGACTCATCCGATACCACAATAATGCACCCTTCGTAAAAATCTCAGGGGCCACT
The DNA here is from genome assembly GCA_910591685.1 of Galerucella tenella. Classification (NCBI taxonomy): domain Eukaryota; kingdom Metazoa; phylum Arthropoda; class Insecta; order Coleoptera; family Chrysomelidae; genus Galerucella; species Galerucella tenella. Next base: position 2,069 of record CAJUYH010005737.1, on the reverse strand, counting down.
TATAGAAGACGATCTTTGGACACTCGTCGGGATTTTCTTAATTGCTCAATTCTTTCCAAGAAATTTGTCACGCTTGTAAACCCATCGTATTGTTTGTGCCATCGCCATACATCAATTGGACCATGGTATTAATTAGATATCATCGACATCCGTGGTTCCTCTTATAGGTGAACAATCGGTGTGTGTTGTGATGGGTTATTAATTAATGAGCTAAATCTGATATAACGTCCTGATAAAATGAAGCCTGAGTCTGGATTGTCCATTGGCCTGTTAGGATATATGGTAGACGCTTCTCCCATAGAGTAGTGATGAAACTCATGTATAGTAATAGAAGTAGGTCTGTTAAAAGTGGATGGAATCCCTTAATTGACATTTCTGGTCAAAAAATTTTTGAATTGCAGACGATGGTTTGGAGACATTTTCCAAATGTGCAGAATATTGTGTTTGGTTTATTCTTTCCGTTGTTGGTTGAAGTTGTAAAGCCTCGAGTCTGTTAATAGTATCGTTTTTCTCGGGTAATGCGTCTGGTACGATAGATTTTGAAAACTGACCTGTAGTATTTGGTTGTTTATCGGTTGTAATTAGTTCGGGTAGTAAAACAAGAGGGTTATCCAAAATTGGAAATTGGACACGTTTTTCCCTAACTGGGATCGGCTCGTCGAGGATAGTATTCGCTTCTACAGCAACTTCCTCCTCATTCTCGAATATCTGCTGAAGATCACCTTGTGAAGCTAATGCGCCCTAACCCAAGGCTTACATTATGTAACTGGGAATTTATTTTCTTGAACTCGTTAAGTTTGTTCTCAGAATTACCGTACTGTCTAATATTTTCCGCTAAAGTAATTGATTTCTGTTCACAAATATCTAAGTCATTATTGGGCTCTAGGCAAGATTTTGTGGGAGCACTATGACCACCCGTTCTCTCTACTCGCAACGCATCACGCAATAAAATCCGTTTTTCTGCTACTGTATTACCTATTGGACAACCTCGAATTTTTTACTCGTAGGTAAGTTCATCACCGAGTAGCCTCTATTTATCTCCCTTTTTGTACTATAGCCTAAATACAGATCACGAGAGAAAAACCTTATGAAACCGTCCTGGTTACACAAGTACGACAAGGAAAATATGAGAAAAACAGCTTGGAAGAGAGAGGAAGAATAATTGTGTGCGCCCATCTAGGCCTGTACTTAGCTTTAGAGGCCAGCTGAATGTTGATTGTCCCACTATTTTAACCGCTGTTACCAGAAGCGCAGATTAATTTGTACAAATGCTATTTTTGTCTCGTTATCGATGACTTTTTTCGAAGTCATGCACAATAGATAAAACTAAACACTTTCCTTCGGCAACATTGTCCTTTACCGAGAGAATTCACATTGGGTAAATCTGATCAGAAACGATCAAGTTGACAAAAATGAATTTCAAGATAATAACGATTGTATTTTTTTATTTCTCCAACACCCTCACTCCTTCCATGTTGAGAACATACTGAAAATCACAACTAGTGAATTCTCTCTGTAAAGGACAATCAACATTCAGCCGGCCTCTGAAACTGAGTACACGCCTCGATGCGCGCGCACAATTATTCTTTTTCTCTCTTTCCAGCTGTTTTTCTCATATTTTCCTTGTCGTACTTTTGGAACCGTCCTGGTTTTTCGTGATCTGTATATTAAGACGACCTCGTAAAAGTGACATAATGTTGGATGATCCTCGTATAAATAGCAATTATTTTGAAATGTATATAAGAATTTGATGTTTGACATGAGCGTCATTACTAATATTGAAGTAACAAATTTAAAGTGAGAATTAATATATTGTTATGAGTAATATAATGGAGAAAATTTAAATAGATTTGTATAGTTAGATAAATCAATATAATTCGGTAAAGTATAAAAACGTATCTAATAAAAAGGTTGTAAATAGTGACAAGTGCGCGACATTTGAAGCGTACCTAATCAAATCGGCCAATGACAATCGTGACATAATGCTGGAAATCAGATGTGCAGGTGAATGACCTGTAAATGAAAATATGATGTCAAATAAATATACGTAAATCATCTAGTAGGAATTT